>VZSF01005795.1:392686-514495 GCA_013398295.1 Chionis minor | reverse complement strand
GATGGAGAGTGGCTTGGCAAGCTCCTCCGCCAGTTCCCTCAACACTCTCGGGTGGATCCCATCTGGCCCCATAGACTTGTGACTATTCACTTGACGTAGCAGGTCACTAACTGCTTCCTTCTGGATTATGGGGGGTGTTATTTTGTTCTCCAACCCCGTCTTCCAGCTCCTGGGGGTTAATACCCTGAGCATAGCTGGTTTTGCTACTGAAGACTGAGGTGAAGGCATTAAGTACCTCAGGCTTCCCCTCATCCTTGCTGACAGTCTTCCCCTCTGCATCCAGTAAAGGGTGGAGATTGTCCCTGGCTCTCTTTTTGTTGTTAATGTATTTGTAAGACGCTTTTTTGTTATCTTTTACAACAGAGGTCAGATTAAGTTCTAGCTGTTGTTTTGCCTTTCTGATGTTCTTTCTAAATGACCTTGCTAGGGCCCTATACTCTTCTTGAGTTGCCTGCCCCTTCTTCCAAAGATGGTAAACTCTCCTTTTTTCTCTGAGACCCAGCAGAAGCTTACTGCTCAGCCAGCCCAGTCATCTTCCCCACCGGTTCATCTTATGGCACATGGGGACAGCCTGCCCCTGTACCTCCAAGAGCAGCTTCCTGAAGAGTGTCCAGCCTACCTGGACCCCTTTGCCCTTCAGAACTTACTCCCAAGGAACTCTCTCAATGAGTGCACTGAACACTCTGCACCACAGGGCAGCCACAGGTTGCTTCACTGCTGTTGTTGCTGTTTTTCCTCTGCTTTCTCTAGTTCTTTAGCATAAAATGAGCAGAAATGCTGAAACAGCACTCCATATACCTTCTCAGTTAAAGTTGTAATTAAACCCTGGGAAAAAAAGTACTCTTCCAGCAAAGTACTGGACCTTTTGTGTGTTAGAAATAAAATTTAGAAAAAATTGGAAGTAAATTATTTCATATGTTTTTGGTGCTTGAGAAAAGATAATTTTTTTTTCACCTTAAATATCTCTTTCTGTTCTTAATTTCATACTAGATTAGTTCTGAGCTTACATGCAATTTGGGAGCATCTTCATTATTTAGAATGCAGCCATGTATACCACCAAAAAAAGAAATTTGATTACAAAAATAAGGATTACTGACATCTGAGATCTTATCATTGTTCTAATCAACTGGTTGGGTTTATTTTTACTGTTTTTATTTTTACTGTATTTATTCTACTGTTGTAGGTTGACACTCTACTAGGTCATTTTCTTCCCAACTTTTCATCTTCTAGTGATTGCTGGAATCTTTTCCATCTTCCTTCCAACACTTCTTACATTTGTAGCCTTTAGGCTCCTTCTTACTGCACCTGATGCTGAGTTTGGGACACTGGGCTCAAATTACAGAACTGTCCCGGTTCCGGCAGGGACAGGGTTAATACCCGGCCCAGCACAGGTATTCCACACCACGTGACCCATTCCCAGGATTTAGGGGGATCCGGCCGGGGAGGGCAGTTCCCAGTTTGGGAGCAGGCGGGGGCGGTCCGGGTGCGGTGGGTGCGCGGCGGTACGGTACGGTACGGTACCCCTGTGGGTACATTCCTCTGCCGGTGCTGTTGGTGTTGTTGGCCGGTTTTTCTTTGTTGTTCTGTTAAATTGCCTTTAGCTCAACCCACGAGTTTTTGCCTTTTTATTCCCATTTTCCCTCGCCGCTGCGAGGGTTGGGTGGGCGGCCGCCTGGTTCTTTGTGCCGGCTGAGGCCAAACCACGACAAGAATATAGTTCTTTTTTCATTTTGGCATAGAAGACTCCTAGGCATTTTCCTTACAGTTGGGCAGAAAGGGGCACAAAGAGATGGGTTTAAAGAGGAACAAAGAGATTCATTATTTGCTTCTGTGTTGTAGAACAGTTCAGTAACAAAGCCAGGAAAATCTCAGGCCAGGTCAATGCAGATCCATGTGGCCCTCCTGGAAACACTGACTCCATGCCCAGTCCCACACTGTTGCCTGTCCCAGTTACTCATGAAGTCCACCTCCATATTAGACATATAGCAAAAACTTACCACTATTAGTAACCAGTTCTAAACCAGGACAATCAGATATTCTTCTGTTCGCCTCAACTTCCTTTGACTCTAGCTTGTACCTTTAACTTTTTTTGTTTGTTTGGGGTTTGCCCCTTCATGTCACCCACTACTTACCTTCTAGAGGAAAGAGAATAACAGTAGCCAGCAGCACAGTTACTTTATGACTCAGCCAGGATGTTCCACAGTCTATCATTAATATTTTACCAAAGGGCTTCTCCTCTGGCCAGCAGCACCTTGGTCCTACATGTGCTCAGGTCATTCAGCTGGAGCAGGCATTCAATCGCAAAAGGAGGGTTCTCAATGTGTTCTAGCAGAGAAAGCTTTGTTTCAAAAGGCAAACTAACATTCCTAAACTGTGACAAGGAGAGATGGTGATTCATCAGACACAAGGGCACATTTTTCCCCACCCTGTTGTTTGATCTTCTACTAAGAGCAAGCAAAGGTAGTGAATTGTGCCTTAAAACACTCCAGATTTTTTTTCTTCTGTTAAACAAGACCCGCATCTGAAAATGGCTCCAAGTACTGTAACGTTGTGGGTGATTCAGCTCCGCAGGAATTATTAGAGATATCTTTCTTTTTGAAGTGGATTGCATTCTTTGAGGCCATTTGGTGTTTTTCCCTCATTGTTATTTATTAGCATTTTGTAGACTCTCATAATAATAACTCACGATCCATAATAATGTCGTAAATCAAGAAAAAAAAAAAGTTAGCATTACCATCTCACTTTTTGTTATACGCTTTGTTGCCGTAAATCTTTCAAATTCTTCCAAATATAGAAGGAACACCCCATTACATTTCTCTGAAGCAGAAAAAGGCTGTGGTGCTATAACTATGTCTGCGATTTCTTCTATGACACTGCTCCTACTGTCTCAATGAGGTGGAAGCCATTGCTCCACTGGAAGCTCAAATCCAGTCTGGATACTGGTTTAAGGCTTTTTGCTCTCAGTGGAAAAATTATTTGGTGGATGAATTACTTAGTTGTAGGTACATCACTACAAGCTGATTTTGCATATTTCTAGTTGTTCCCATCCACATTATTTTCCAACTGGAGATTCTATTTTCATTTCTACATTCACAGTTCATTTGCACTTGAACCCCCAGAGATTGTTTTCTTGAGCAGGCATTTTGTAAAAGTAGAGAGAATGGATTAACCCCAGTTCTCCACTGTACTCTGGACTGTGTATTTTCTAAAAAGCACTTTATAGGCACAAACCCTTTTTTCCTGTCAATTAGCTCCTGAATTCTGGCTTCTATGCTTACTCCATAGTCTGTGCTCCTTTACAAATAAGAAATGTGATGCATGTTTTGGGTTTGGGTTTTTGGTGGGTTTTGTGAGTGTTTTGTTTTGGTTTTTTTTCTGTACAGTACGTTAATGGTATTTGTGTTTCAGATATGCCAGATTCCTTTGCTAGTCGCTTGAGACACAGCACAAGAATGAATTACTTTGAACTGTCTTTCTGTCTCCTGACAGGTCTGCTTGAAAAGCAGCTTGCCTCAAGCTGAATTCATTGTTATTTCACTTATCTCCAAGTCAGCAAGAGACAGTTTTACAAATCTCTAACATAAGGCATGAAATGGAATTCAACAGCAACACTGATTTTCTTCTTTTTATTTGGCTCTGGCCAAATGAATGGAGGCTGACAAATTGCTAATACAGAGGGCACATTTTGGGGTGTTTTCTTGAAACATTAAGTTTATTAAAATCAGTCAGCCTGCGAGACAAACAGTAATCTCATAGAGATTTATTTATCTTTTCCTGTATGTACTTCAAAATACAACTTTGGGGGTGAAATACTAGGAAAATTGATAGTGTTTACTGAGGTGTGTGAGACATACTAGTCTTGGTTTTTTTGACCTTTAAGACACCAATATATTACTGCTAATAAATGCTATTTGAATAAATATGCAATTAGCTTAAGACCACTAAAAGACATTCCATTTTCGCAAGGCAGAATGCTTCCCTGAACTTTCCAGGTCACAGGGATGATCTCAAACACATTTTCCTAATTATAGTGCTGTGGGTAGTAATCGACTTCCACTCCTGGATTGGCTCCCCTCTATATACTTACGTGAAAAGAAGGCCTGTTTTTAAAGGATATGGCTATATTAGCGATCTACACATGACCAGGGCCTCAATCATCTACATAATCATATCATGAGGATGGTCCCTACTTCAGGACATCTACTGCCCCAAACAGTGTGGAGGCCCAAGCCCATACCTGTGCTAAGCACCTTAGGATGAGGGGACCATTCCCTTGCAGTGGTTTGAGTACGGTCACCCTCCTGCCCCTCGAGAAAGTGGGTTTACATTCTCAAATGTGAGCTCTGCCATTTGCTCTCAGAGCTAGGCAAGGTCATTTATCTTTATTTTTAGTAGTAACAATGCAGTCAAAGGCTGCTTCCATCAGGGCAACAGAGCTTTCAGGCCTGGCTTGGTGCGGCACGCCTGCTTATCACAAATACAGCCCCAAACACCCATAGTACTCTTACACATTGGGTAAGGTTATTGGCCTTTCTTTGGCTCTTGCATCTTGCTAAGCAGCACTAAATACCACTTTTTTTTCCCATGGAAAAGGTCCACTTCCTTCCCACCACTCTCCTCGCCTTCAACTGAAGGTTGCCTGCTGAAGAAGTAATTGAGTCAATGATATGAGATCATAGGCCTGTCCCAAAACATGGCACATGCAGGCTGTGTCTGCATCAGTACATAAAGATGGGCTAGAAGCTGTTCTGTGGCTGGGAGGGCAGGAGGTGTACTTCAGCACACCTCCACAGGGTTCAGCATCCAGCCTAGCTTACTTTGTCCATGCTGGAAATGTTCCTGAGTCCTTGAACTATGCTATCATTGAACAACAGGTTCAGAGATCAAAACTGTGTTAAAAGGTGCTAACAGAGTATCATGTGCCAACCTTCATGACTTCTCTATTACACCTGAAGTCTTTCAAGACATTGTTGCCTTCATAACATGGCTGCTAAAAACTCCCTTCAGACTGCTGTGGCTCACTCTCCTACCTGAGGACTTTGAGATTCATCACAGACAGAATCTTGCTCGGAGCATTTAAAAGCACTGAAATGCTCTGGACAGCATAATTCAGAAACTGCCATTGCCCTCAACCTCTACAAAGTAAGGGAAAAAATCTCAGATCAAAGTGGTGAGCAGGCCAAATCCATCCTTTTTTGAAATTTCATTTTTCTTCCACCATAAACGCTTGTCATTTTTCAGAGAAAATTTGGCAGCTAGACTGGAAAGAACTCTCCATTAAAACCAATGAGCAGTTCTTTCTGCAAGTCAGGGGCTAACATTAGCAAAAGTGGCTGAGGTCAAAAACCTAAGACGCTGAAACAATGATATTTTCTAGCATTGTAACAGAACAAGAGTCTGGTTACTGCGAGTTGCAGTACTAGATCCTTTAACGTAATTTCACAACTGCTAAAGCACAGTAAATTTTTTTCTATTATTTTCTTTTTAGTTTCATCAAAAATCCCAGATCAAGAGGAACCTGCTATCGTAGGGATTTTTAATCAAATGCAATTATATAATTAATGATACAATACTAAGCCATGGCAGTCTAATTACCATTGACGAACATTTCTTCAGGGGTCTGTAGGTCTTCATAGTAGAGACTGGCAGAGAATGGATTCCTAATAGGCAGCTCAGAGCCCCCTGGGCTATGTCATAGACAAATAGAATTTCACGTGCTTGTACTGCTCTTGTCTTATTCTAGCAGCTCCCCTCCTAGTCATACTAAATGAGTTAGGCTTATTCTGTTGAAGCCAACTAAAAGTTCTGCGTGAATGCTGTAACCAGCAAATGCAAATGTTGGAATACAGCAGTCTTACACATCGTGTTTTCCTCTAGCACAAGCAAATTTCAGGGTAGGAAATTTCACCGTAATTAACAGTCAGAAATTATATTAACCACTTTTTTTCGTCAGAAATCCCAGGAAACAAATGAATTTGTGGTTAAGCAGTCAATAGCCTATACACAGCCTCACACAGCTTGAAACCGAACTGCAAGAATTGAAACTTTCTTTGTAATAAGAGTGTTAGAGATAATATCAATGTTTCTTCCTCTCAGATAAATTCTTCTAAAATAAGCAAGATGCATATCTCACATACAGTAGTTTTAGAGTCACGGAGAGACAAAGAAAAGAACTGGGGGGGGAGAAAATGATGTAAAAGTAACAGAATATATAAACTTTGTCCTCCCAAACATTGAACATAGTGACAAAAACTAAAGTGTTGTAAATCAGCGTCTTTTTTCAGCACATGCAGTCATAGTCCCTGAATGGCATGTCTTATAGTAATACTACAAGGGTGGTTAGGGAAGAGAATTGAGGAACAATGCCAGGGAAAGTGAAATGTTTTATGGAGCTATAGGTGTCAGGGGACGACTTGACTCCATTTCTTCCATAAATATTCTTCTTGGGTTCAAGACAGGGCACAGCTACTCTGGTAACAAAGAAGGGAGGGTGCGCAGCAGCACAGCCTCTTCACTTAAAATGTTGAACAGCTTTCACTACATGTAGCGCCAGTGAGAGGGACTCATAGGCCCATTACTGCTCTCCCGGAAGTCTCCATGCTCCTGGTAAGGACGCAAAGCCACCAGGAATAAAACCATATGATCAAGAAATAAAATCCTCAGGGCCAGGGAGAGAGGAGAGGGATGTATATTTCAGCTTAAATTAACCTCTGGAATTATTCATAGAGTGTATTACCCCTCACTACTTCCTGTATTTTACCTCCTTACAAACTGCATTGTAGCTAATTTGCTGTATGTGTGTGCCAGTAACCATATAAGCCATTAGCTCATCTCAGTTCTTTAGAAAAGAAATGGAGGAAAGTTAAGCAATTTGGGTAAGTTTGGGGGTTTTTTTTGTTTGTGGGTTTTTTTTTTTTTGCTTCCTTATTATTCAGTTTTCTCTTGAGACGAAGAATTATGCTTTGCTGTACATTGCTAAACATGGAAAAATAGTTGTTCCACACAAAGAGGGAATATATAAATCCCTAACATGCAGCTTTTCAACCCACAATTTCTTACTCAGCTGAGTTCCACCAATTTAGTCCAAAAGACATTTGTTCCTCCTGCCACTGGTACTATTGCACAGATTGTTCCAATTACAGAGCTATAGTTTCTTTATGAAGCTGGCTTAGGTTTTTACAGCCAAAATGTCATGTAAAAAATTGCAAAATCAAATATATATTGTGCCTATTGATTGTGTATCTACAATGAGCCATAAAACTTAATCACTATCATGAAACCTCTTCATAGAATTACTACTTCAAAACTCAAAATGAATTAACTGGAAGAGTTCTTTTATGGTTCTTATATAAATACCAGGTATATATGTATTGTTCCAGGAATAAATTACATGATTACCATTAACCCTACAGTGAGATGGATTTTTTTGAAATATAATACATCAGTACACCAACTGACACTTAATGGAAGTTTATGGGCAAAAATTGTACTTAGTCACAAAGGTCTGTATTTGCAATATGCACTAATATTGACTACAGCACCAGATACAGAGCTGTGTAATCATCGACAAAATGGGTTTGCATGAATCCTGTTATTTATATCTATTGACAAAGATTAATGTTGACATCTACAGAAATATACATCTCCCAATTAATATGAGTACTCCCATAAATTTCCCCTAGCTTTTTTGAGAGCTTAAAGTCTGCTTAGATTACGAAAAATAAAGTGGTTTTATGTAAATACTTCTGAAAAGAACCTTGATAATATTTTCTTGCCTTTTATGGATTATAATTTGAACAGGTTCTGTCCTATCTACAATTTATTCTAGATAATAATGGTGTGTTGTTATGCAAACATCACTACTTTTTTATTGCTAAGAATAAGAATAGTTTAGACTCACTATTCACTACTACCTATTGCAGTCAGTTTTCTAGGATGATACTAATGTAATTATGTTTTTTCTGTTTGGTTCTCTCTCAGGACAACTAAAAATTGCTTGACTCTGGAAAGAATGTGGAGGTAAGCAATAATATTCAACCTTGAATGTTGATATCAGCCTTAAACATCTATAAACACATTGCTAAAATAAATTCTACTTTATTAATGCATTTTTAAAAGCCAAATCATGCTGTTTAAGATGCAGTTGTTTCAAAAGCAGAACAGGTCTACATTAGGTTAATCTCATGACAGGGTTTATCTTGCATATCTCAATGGCATGTGAACTGAACTGTCTTTTTGAAAATTCCTCCTACTTCTTGCACCACAGTACAGAAAGGCATGTGGCTGAGCAACCATGAATTCCATATTTCTTCCTCAAGATTTTGCATGCAAAACAATATAATGTCAGCTCAAATTTAACATGAGAACATTTTTTCTGTTAATCTTATTTCCCATTTCAAGAGTGCGCAATGCAAACAAACTGTGTCAAACAGACCATGCAACTGAGAAGTCCTGTTCTCAAGGTCTGAATGATAGCAGAATGAAACACCAAGTTTGTCTTAAAGGCATTTCTGTTATTCAAGACTGCTATAATTTTATTTATTTTGTTGGAAAACATATGCTTGGTGGATGGAATACTCTATAATAGCAATGGAGAACTAATATATTGCAGCACACACATAGTCCATGTGGGTAACACGTTCCCTCTTCTTCCCAGTGACCACTATCAAACTACTCCAGAGGAAAGCACCAGCCCTTCAATTTTCATATTTAAAAACCCCCTACCCCTAGTCAGGTATATCTATAGTCCCAGACAGACATCGTAGGTTTCATTTTGCCGAATTTTGACATGAGCAATATAGACATCTATATCTGGGTTCATCATCTAGATTTCCTTTCTAGTCGGAGGAGACAATCAGGCATTTCTACAGCACAAGTCATCACACCTGTTTTAAAGTACTGAATTTTCTCTGTTAGAGATAGAAGTGAACGAGGTGGTGAGTTTATATGTAGATATTTACACTATAGACATCCAAAGGTTGGTGAAATACAGTTTAACCTTGGAGACCAGCTTAAACCCCGAAATAAGCAGTTTACAAAGCTCTCTCATCCATGATGGAAAATTAGTGAGCGTTGCAAGCAATTTTGTGTAATATGTTGGTACATTAACATCACTGCTAAAGCACACTGAAGGTTAATTTCAGTTTAACAAATATAATCCTTGAAAAGCCTTCACTTATTACCTAGAGTACTGGGGAAATGGGTCAATGAGGTTGTTTATGGAGCAGAAGCTGATGCAAGCAGAAAGACACTCTTATCAGCAGTTGAGTATAAAATAACCACTGACTGCAGTTCGTCCATACGTGATTCACTGCAGGAATTCAGCAGGTGATTGATAAGGGGAGTACACCAGAAATGTAAGCAGACTGCATATAAAAGGAATGTAAACAATTCAGCATTCCTCCCTGCACTTACCACCATGGAAACGATAACAACCCTCTCTCTGTTGACATACTTTGCAGCTCAGCCTTGCCTCTCCTGTGCATGTAGACGCTGAACTGGCTACAGATCCTCTCCAAACCTGCTGCCCTTCCAGACAGGGAAATGAAGCATAATGCCTCCCAAACGCCCCTAGCACACCAGCATAATGGTAATACTGAATCCATTGGTCCTCCAGAAGCACCCGCTAGGGGCAGAGCTGGTCAGCCACACAGGCTTAAGTATCTACACATTTTCTCATTCTTGCAGATGATCCCATCAAGAGCTTAAAGCTCGCTGTTCCCACCTAGGGTGTTAATGTAAACAAATCAAAATGAGATGCCAAGGCAGACATACAGAGGTAGCTCCTCTGGGGCAGGTCCCTTAGTATCCTGCTGTCTGGATCCTCCTGCCAGCCTTGAGGAGATAAAAAGGACAACATACACGGAAAAACTTACAGGGCTGCAGACAGGAAGTGGAATCAATACTACTGCCCATTGAAAAAAAAGAGATTTTCAGTAGAGAGAATGCTAGAGCAGCTAATTTCTGCAATAGCTCTATGGTATTACAAAGCTAATAGTGAGTAGGAATATGTTGAAGGGTAACTTGGGTCCTCCTTCCTTTTCTACTGCAAAAATAATAACTGTTAAATCTTCTATCTTTGAGAGCAGATTGATGATTTTAAATGATTGCATATTCATTTGATTTAGCACTTTGGAAGAAATGAAAGCCACAGTGGCAACATCAGTGTGTTCTTAAGAGTTGGGTCTGCATTCCACATGCCTTTGTCTCCTATTACTGAGAACTACACTGACAAATTACAGTAAACACTTAAAGCATGTGGACTTCTGAAACACTGCCGTATCCTAAATTAATACTGCTGCTTTCATCCTGCTTATTTGGTAAAATGACCATGTTGTTTCAATACAGTTGCTTTATATGAGGTTCTTGTACATTTATATCAGACAAGCTCTGCATTGATCAGGTGATCATTTTGTATGACCCTGTCATATGAACAAATCCCCCAAAACAGCTTTCCAAATTGTTTTATACGAATTCCCCACATTCCCCTATTTATCAACGACCAGAGGTACTCAGCAAAGCATTTGACCACTGAAATCCTTTGACCATTTTTTTCATGGAAGCTTGAATTTATTCATAATTCGTGTTCATTCTTCCTTCTGCATATGGATGATAGTGCTTAGATATGCAAAGTCCAAAAAAGACTAAATATGGTGCCTAGAGCAGACAGCCCTTGTGTATGTGTGTTTGCTCATTTTTGAAACACCTTATGAGGTTCTTAAACCTGATCCTTTCTACTTTTCTACTTTTGTATGAGCAAAGAGAATGCAATTCACAATGAAGTCAGAGAAAAAGGAGTTGTAGAATACATTGCCAGGACCGTGTGTTACTTACCCAGAAGTCCCAAACAGAAGTCAAAGCTGCAGTAGCTGAGCTATAACTGTGGTGTGCAGCCATTCCCTGAGAAATGCTTAGGTGTCAGAGGACTCAAAGGTGGGTAATATGATGCCAAATTTTAAGAGTTGTTTCAGGGCAAATCTGGAGAAATGCTAATCTGCAATTCTTACAGCCATACCACACAGATCAGGCAATCTGTAGTAAAGACTAAAATTAGCATGATATGTGTGATGTATTAGGGAAGAACAAACATGGATTTTCTATAGGTTAATTATGCTTTCGACAGCTCTTTGGTGAGGTCAGCAGTGAGGTGGATAAGGGAGAGATGGTTCATAAAATCTACTTGAATCTCCAAAATGCATTTGGAAATTTAACTTGATGAAGGTTTTTCTGAGTAAAAAATAAATGGTCATTAGGAAGGTGCTTACAAGGTAAACAGTCAAAAAATGGAAAGCAAAAGGTATAGTACAGTGTCAATATTCCCAATGGAGCGAAATGATCAATAGCATACTTCAGTCATCTGTGCTGTTAACTTATCCATAAATTATCTGGAAAGGGGAATAGCTGAAGTGACAAAATCTGATGGGAACTCATTGAAGATGAAGTTGCTCAAAGCTGCAAAAAATGCATGCTGTCTGTGTGGCAGCATTTCAGAAGAAACTAGCCAAGTCCTGGCTGCACTGAATATCTGATAAAATAACATGGAAGATGAAGTTTAGTGTAGATAAATGTAAAGTAATGCATCTAAGATGAATGATCCTCATTTTAGATATGCAATAATGGTCTGCCAGTCCTACTCTAGATTGAGGTTTAGCACCAAATTCTGTGGAAATTGTTGACTCAGGGCTCAGTGCAGTCAAAAAGCAGAGAAATGTTAAGCAGTCTTAGGAAAGAATAGAGAACAAACCAGAAAACAGCGTTTTGATAGTATAATCTAATGTTCATTTTTCATTTACAAAATCAAGAAAAAAATGTACTTCAACATTTTCTTGAAAGGCATGAAAATCAGTAACAGCAATATGTCTGTGAAGCCAGCTTCTTATGTTAATGCCATTTGAAAGGTCACCAATTCCTAAGGTGTTACGATAAGTGTTGATAGTCCTTGCTAATTAAAATAACCTCCTACACACTGGGCTTGCTTTTTAGAAACACTTGTTTCCAGTCCGAAGAAAATGAGTTTTGCAACTAATGGTAAATTCTCAGGTTGGTCCCCAGTTATACACAAATGGAAATTCAGTTTTCTCTCTTGATTTGTTTTTTTGTGTGTGTGGTTTTTTTTTTCCTCCTTCCCCCTCCCCTACTTTTTCCTTCCTGGATGCGACACAGTAGGAGAAACAGCAATTGGAGGTGTTGAAACCAGGCCACTACAAAATAATTGCAACTGCATTAGCACCAGAAATGCTTTAAGACCAATTAATGGGGAAATTCACTAAAAGCTCCATTATCTTTTTAAAAGAGCTTTACACGCTTATGTCATGCAGCTCATAAATAACAGGGATCTAAAAGGAAATCCCTTTGTAAATTGTTCTTCAGACTTTGTAAAAGTAGGTGCCAGTCATGAAGCTATTGAAACATAAGTTTATGCTCAGAATAAAAGCACCACAGAATGAATCATGATCTCATTTTGGAAATTACTGTCAGTGGAAATGGAAGACTTTGGCCAGACTGGCCACAGACACACAAGGGAACTGAGGAGATTTGAGTTAAACAAGCGGGTGTCAACCACAGTTTATTGGTGATTTAAAGATTCTGTTTAAGTTAGACACATTGGACAAAAAGCAAAATGGAGATCATAAGTGCATATAAAGCCACATAGGTAAATTATGAAAACCAGAAGGAATGCAAACAGACTAATGATCCATTCTTATTTTAGTAGCAGTCAGTCAAGAAATTAAATTGACTGGGTTACAAGTCAAGAAGCAGGAAGCCAGCCTGGTAAAACTGTATCTACAGAGCGACTGGTGCAGCATTGCTGCATGAATGAGTGAGCATTTGAGGAATCAGGCTTCTCACGAATCATTGATTGTGTTGGCATTTGATTTCAAGCTTAATTGCCTTATTGTATATGTTTGTGGTCAAGAGTGATAATTTCAATAAGGCCCAAACTGACTCTCATTGCGTCTGAGATAGCTAGGGGGAACTGGCATGAAATTTGTGTCGTGTTTTGTTTGTCTGGTATTTTGTCTCTGTATAATCTTAAACAGTCTTAAACAGTCTTTGTGATCTGCTATCTGGTGATATCTTAATTACTATTAACTATCAAGGAAGTATAACAACAGCTAACCTAAGGAAAAAATCTGTAATTCATCTTATTTAACAAAATTTCTCACAGTGCCCATGCCAGCTAGACAAGAAACCTTACCAAGAACAGCTGCAGGATAATCAGATGCAGCAAACCCTATCAGGAATATGTTAACGTGTTGTGATGGGGAACTGCAGCATCTTTTTTCTCCCACTTTCCTAATGTGAAATTATAATTTAAACCTTTGTAGGTTTTACAGTATTCTGAAAGATCATGATTTAGATGCCAGAGAAAAAGACATAGGACCTTTCTCACCACTGGTACCTTGTACCAGGGATCCATACATATCCTGTGTGCATATGATAGATATAAATGTAGGCATTTAGGAGGTGCTTTCACTGAAATATGGGTTATACGTGGTAATCAATCTGACTTCAGGGACCGAATTATACCCTACTTCTGTTTTCACTTCCTGTTCTTTGGGATTGCCCCTAGAGAGGAAAAGAACAGAATCATTTTCCCTAAAGATAGAAAAGGGACCAAAAAATCGCTGAAATTATAGAAGTTCAACAGTGTGGTTACTGTCCCCAGCTTTGCAGTGGTTCTGTTTTAGCCTTTGGGTGTCAGGCTTTCATTTCATACTACTAAATACTTCCTGAATTCCTGTTTTTTTATTTTTTCTGCATCTGTTAGCATTTTACTCCTGTCCTTTTCTTCCATTTTGCTGTCCTTACCCCTCTGTGTCACAGTCTAGAAAGTGTGTTGAAGTTGAATTTACACTGAAGAAATCTCAACAGAAATATCAGGGAGCAGCATCACTTTCATCTTGTTGCTTCTTCAACAGACAATCCCAACTCTGTTTTGCTAATTTTGACAGAGAAAGTGTTTCAAATAGAATTACTGAAAGGCATCTGGTCTCATTTCGGTCAGTGTCTTCTTGGATGATACCATGGGAAGATACTGTGTTTGTCTTATAGAAATTAATGAGACAACTTTGTCTGCAGAGGAAGAAACAAAGGAGCAGAAAACCTTTAATGTTTGTCGTAATACTCTTTCTTCTTTATGTTAGTAGGCACCATTAACACCAGAAAGTCTTTGAAGAAGCATTCTCTTAATGTATGTCATCTTGTTCACAACATACAGAGCAGTAACAGTAAATTTGTTGTTGATAATTGTATATATAACCTCTGTCAAGTTGACATAGACCTAGAGAACCTGAAGGAACATCAGATATAAGTGTATCTGCATGTGGCTTTTTCTAATAGAAAGCTTTCCATCTTAAATGAAGGCTTGAAATTTCAGTAAATTTGGCATAGTACACACTACTGTCAAAGAACATATAACACAAAATGAAATCCTTACAAGTAGTTTTTAAAGGAAGGAGACATTTTATGCATATTTATATGTAATCATTTAATAAATAATTATATGTAATAAATTAGCTGTTTGATAGTATTGCTTCACTATCATTGCACTCACTGTTTCAACATTTTAATTCTAAGTGCTTTAAATTATGTGAGTAACAACTATTGCGGTTAAATTGCAAGATTTTTTTTTAACGTAACATTACACACCAAAATTATTATCACCTTCTGATTTCTGGTAGAATCTGTACTAGACCTGGCAATGTTGCACTGTGTCTCATTTCTTTAGCTAAGAGCTAATGATCTGAAAAATGTGATGTAATGAGAAGCAAAACTATTCACAAATTTGTACTAAACCACTCATAATAAAGTGTCAGGAATAACAACGAGCATGTGGTTACTTAAACACCAAATAGCAATACAGGATTAGGGGACTTGGCTTCTGTTCCTTTTGCTAGAATGGATTCAAACCCTTATAACTCCTGAGAGATGCATGAAGCTTGGTACTTGAGATAGGTGCCTTCTTCTGTCACTTCTGTTATTCTATTCCATTTTACATTTCATAATAAAATATTCATCAAGGCATTAAAGTTGCTATATAGCCTCATAATTAGGACAGTAATCTGAATTCTGTTTCCTGTACCAAGTGGTATTTCAGTATGAAGGCATCCATCAGCTTGGATTCAAAACAGGTTGTCTCCTAAACTACTAAACTATAGAGACAGTCTATTTTGCCTCAATGAATATTTCATTATGTCCAAAATGAAGAGATGGAGAACAGCATTCTCTGAGAAGATGGAAATTATGATGGTCACTGCAGACCCAGGATGGCCATTGTGGAGTGTTCAGAGTCTCCAAGATCCTGTGTCCATCTGTTGACCTGTGAATTTGAAAATCCTGGAAACCTTCAGGCAAGTTGTAAAGGAGACAGCCTCCAAGGGTCTTTGTCCTTTCACCTGTTCATTTATTCATTAATCAGGTACTCAGGAACTCAGCAGGTACCCTGGCATGTGATTAGAGGGTTTTGAAACGTTTTTGGCATGAGGAGATCCATCAAACCCTTATCTGTCTTCTACTGCAATTTCACGGTGACCTCAGAAGATATTTTGCTTTCAATGATTCAGCATTCTTCAACAGAAAAAGCAAAATTCTTTGTATTTTCCAAACAGCTAAATGTTTACTTCACAAGCTTAATTCTTTAAACGTAGTGTAGCCAGACAGTTGAATGACACGCCGAAGGAGAACCCTCTATAGAGGAACATGACAGACTGTGTCACTGGCTTCTAATACATGTGTGCTTTGGTGAAGATCATGTTTCTGGTATTTGCGTAAACTAGGATGCCAGGGTCTTATTGCTTTGAGTGGGAGGATGAGATGATCCGATCAGTGTGCCAAGTTCCTGTAACTCATCACTTTCCATTCTTCGTGAAGTGGCATTCCCCTAATCTGTCTGCCAAAAGCTGGTTTCTATTTCACAGTCCCAAGGACAGTATAAAATCTCACTTACTACCTGCTTGTTAGGCTAACTGCTGCGAAACCTGTTTCTGATTTCCACTTGGTTTGAACTGGTGGTCAGCTGCTAATGAAATCTCTTTCTCACTCTCTTGCTCTTTGCTTATTCCATGCCCCAGCCCAGCCCTTTCCCCACCCCCCTTTGGGCATATTTCCAAGTGTCAGCAAAAACTGTGTCCTCAGCCACGTACAATTGGCAGTGCCTGCTCCATTCTGCTTTTCTTTCAGATGGATTGAAATACGAGACATAAAACGGGTACTGTCTGGAGTCAAACTTGCTCAAAAAGCTATGTTAGTGTATTAGATTGCATTTTTTCTGTGATATTGGCACTTAAATTAATGTAATATCCACACATAAGACTTCGGAAACTTTGGAAAAATCAACATGTATTGCAAGTTCTGCCTGGAACAAGCAGGTGTAATCCTGAGAAGACAAATAAAATCCAGTTGCTAGCACTGATTTCTTTAGCATTTTATCAAACTCCCTGTTGTAGCAACGGTCTTATGCTGTTTTTTCCATTCTGCTTAACCAGCAGATGACTCAGTCCACAGACCAAGATAATGTAGTACAATTATAGCATTCAAAATGGTTTATGTGTGGCTACTCAAAGCTTGTCTTCACTCTGTTTATTGGCTACCAGCACACTAAGCTAAATGCAAGTTAACAAATTCCTAAAAATACTCCAGGGATGAATCATCCCTTTCAAAAGGGTTCTGGAGAGTGTTTACCACTGTGATGGTAAGTCACGGGGTAGTAGGGAAGCCAATTTCTGTTACAGAGACAAGCTTGAGTCAGCCAAATGCTATGTTACAGATTCTGAATGCTTTGCCTGGAAGATGGCTATTATGAGTTAATGTCCTCAAACTTGGGCATCTAAAGGAGACTGTTAAAGAATAATTTTCCCAAAGTACCCACTTATTTTGCAAGCCTGATTTCTGTTACTTTCTTTAGGAATTCAGGAATTAAGATTTTCTAATTTTTAAAAGAGTTACTGACAAATCCTAGGTGACTCATCATTTTCAGAAAAAGCTGAGGTATCTGTTTGCTTGGAATTCAGATGCTTGACTTTCAAACTGAAATTTGAAAACACTTTTTCAAATTCATGGCATAGGTGTGTGTTTGAACATTCTCTGCTACCTACAGAGCAGACTAAAGTATTTCTTGAAAGGAAGAAAGTGTTGTATCTGTTCTTTCAAAAAACTTTGTGTCTGAGAGATCCAGAATTACAGAAAAAGTATTAGAACACAATGGTTAATGAATAATAATAATAATGCTGATGATAATAATAACAACCACAATGATAAAATCTAGATTAAATTAACATTGGCGATTCAACCTTTGCCCTGCAATAAACATCTGATAAACCATAATAGATTTGAGCAACCTGGTCTACTGAAAACTGTCTCTGCCCATGGCAGGGGGGTTGGAACTAGGTGATCTTTAAGGTTCCTTCCAACTCTAACGATTCAATGACTTTACGATTCTGTGATTGACCCATCTTTCCAGAAGTACATAATTTAAGTTTAATGCCAGTATTACTACTTTCCCCTCTGATTTAATCTGATTGAACATTATTTACTGTAAATTAAAGACTGAAGAAATTACCGAAAAGCTTCATTTATAGAGATCTGTTTGCTAAATAACTGTTCCACATTTACAGTTTGATCTCTGGCAAACGGCACAGGCAGACATGCTCCATTGTGATTTAAGGCATTTTCTCCAGTCCTGCTCAGCAGTGCTCTTCTGATGGAAGTTGACATCTACACACATCTGAGGTACTTTAAGTGGCCATATGGCTGCATCGTGGCCTCACTTCCCTTGCATCACCCACCTGATTAACACAGATGGCTTAGACGTATTTAGTAGCACCTTTAGATAACTCAGACTTTAGGCTGGAAGAATAAAGTCCTGAAGGTATCACTTGATAAACAGATCACTGATTACAGATAAACATTTTGAAAATTTAACTTAAAATCATGGCAGGTCTTCCATATTTGAATCCTGGCCATTTGCAAAATATGGCTATACTCTTCATATAAATGTGGAAGAACTAGGATAAAAATGCTTTTTAGAAGCTTTGAATCAAACAATCGAATATACAGGAGGCATCTCACAGACCAGTCCTGACACACTCCTCTGTTCATGCTTTGCCTGCTATGTGACAAGCAACAAAGGGAAAGAAAGGCAGACATTTGCCTTGGTAAATTTGAATAAGGTTTGTGACCAATTAGATAAATTAAACAGAATTTTCAAAATAACATTTTGAAAATAAGGGCAGTGTGAATGAGTTTATACTCTGCCATCTTCTTCACTACCACCATTCATTGCAACCAAAGAAATTTAAAATTCCTCACAGGTGACCAGTGAGACGTGTCACATGAAGGGACATGGATTGACATCTTCACCTTCACAGACCAGATATCCTGGATCCTCTGCATGGAAACTACTGACTGCTCAGAGAAGGTTACTTAATTTTATTTCACTGTGAAACAGTGCAATAAATCCTTATTTCTGAATTAAACCCTTTTTTTCATAATTGTATGCTTGCAATTTAATCATACTCTATTTGTTCCTTGACTCCTCCCTCTTTGATAAGCAGGCTGATGTTTGCATTGAGATTCTTTTATAAATCTTTAAGAAAGTAGCCTATGAAAAGTCTCACTTTTGCTCACACATCTCTCTTGAGAAGGAAAAGTGTTACCTAAGATGTGCTGCAGCCATGTTTGTAGAGGCGGATCTGGGGAATTGCCTGCTGGAAAGCATTTCTGTGCAGAGTGAATGAAGATATCTTCAGATAATCGCCTATGTTTCAGACTTTCAAACATGCACCAGAAATGGTTGTGATAGTAAAACCTCCCACTTGATCCCTGTGGAGATTTGGAGGAAAGGCTGCTGCTCTGAGTGGTGTGTTACGTCACACTGGATGCCCAGCAAAAGTCCATCGCAAAACCTTTGCTTTTAGGTTGATGTGAACTGAAAGCTCTCAGCTCCTGCACTTTGTCAGATGATCCATTTGCTGTCCTTCCAAGATGGTACTTTGAAAGAGGTGCTGTAATGCAGCTTCACAAAGTGAGATGCAAAATAAATGAGCCTTCAGGCAGGACGCTACTTAACAGCCTTCTGGGAGCTGTTTATCAAAGCCCAGCTCTGCCTCACATACATCCTCACCACCATCACTGGTTGTCGGGGTGGCTCAGAGCACTCTCTGGAACCATTGGACAGTTGTAAACTTACCAAATAGGCCAAATGCATGAGGGGCCAGGAGATAAGTGTTTGAAAACTTTATACTTCAGAGTTTTTCATCTTGCTTTTTTACAGTCAGATGAAGGCAGCTGGCAGGCAGAGACTTCTCACAGGCTTTAGAACCAAAGAAACCTGTAATGTCCCATGTCATTGGAAATTTGGCAGGTCCCAAACTGAGACAACTCTGTATTTATGTGTTAAACACATAAGAAGAGAAATAAGTACTAATGAAAAATCACTAATGAGGAATGGATATTAATGAGCGCTTAGGCAAGAAGACTGTTGAAAAGATCGTTTGCCCTAAGTAAAAATTCCTGGTGACTTCCACTTGCCCCCTAGTCCTAATTCAAATTCTGCTAAAGAATGACAAACAAGTATCAATTCCAATAAAAATGCGGAGCAGAAGTACTCCATATGCCTAAGTGAGCATCTACAAAGTACAAGTGCCTGCAAGCCCACCTTCAGTTTATGAGTGTTATATATCCCTACCTCGCAACTGGGAGGAATCTACACACTACTATTTATGTCCGCTTGATCCCATAAGGTGTTACATAAGCATAGAACAACTTCACCATGGTCTTGCAAACCTCTAACTAGGGTTAAGGTTTATTGAGAGAGCAAATTCACAGTTTTACACTAATTTTGCTTTCTGTTTTTTCTTCTTTCTCACAACTGTGCGATACCATCAGAACAGTATCCAAACTATAGCAAAATATATATTCTGGAATAAAATTATACACATAGAAAGAGTTAGTCCCTCGGAAAAGAACTTGAAGAAGTCCAAGCACAAATAATAGCCTTAAGTGTATATGGTTTTCCCAATTGCATTTTCTATAATTAGAGCTGCATGAATAACAGTTTTTTCTGTTTGCTAGCAGCTCTAAAAACAGACCAAATCAATGAATGTACAGACATCAAAGGACATCTAGTATTGATTAAAACCAAAACATTTTGTTTAAAAACTTTTGCAATTAAATATTTTCCTTTTTTTCTCAAATTTTAACAGGTGTCAAAGACATGAGTTTATCAAGTATTTCAGTACAGCTGTACATACAGTTTTCACATGCAAAGTTCTGCTTGGAAAGACACGTACGAATCACAAATTAGGAAGTTACAACCTGTTTAGCAGCTGCAGACAAAATATCAGAATTCAGTTGTGTACCAACCTCACCAAGACTTTATGTATGATACAAGATTTCCTGGTTTGTGCCTTTTATTTTCCACTTATTTTTAATATTTTTGCTTTCTTTTATTTATTTTCATTCTTCTGTTCAGCTTCTGCCCATACATAGCTTATTGTATGTTGAATGCACATGTGCTAACAGTGAAATCAGATTATTCATACATTCATGCAAAAAATCGGTCTTCTGTGCCTAAGCTTTTCTGGGTTTGGTATGATTTGCACTATTATAGTCTGGATCAGTTTATATTTTTGATACTCTTCAAGAATCAGTCACCTAGTTGACCTGCTAGGACTGGGAATAGCTAAGCAAACAAATGGGAGAGAGACCCTTGCTTGGACTGTTAGACTAAGCGAACATGACAAGGAAATCACCAGGGTAGGCTCATACATATGCACTGTCAAGGTGCCATCCTGACAAAGTGTCTTTTTTCAGTACAGTTGCACATTCTATACTGTCAGCAGGTTTTAGAAGTGAAATACATGTATTTCATTGTTAGAATTAAAAGGAAAGCTTTAAAATCCTTCTGTGCAGCCTTTTTTCAACAAGGTATTAAGTAAAAATGCTGTTCATGCAAAAAGAGAAAACGTGCAGGGAAAGGTCACTGGGATAGGTTTAAATAACTGCTGCTGATGACTCATTAAAGCTACCTGCAATGATGATTTTAAACATCACCTTCCCATCTACTGATATCCTGCAGTCTCTCCAGCAAGGATCAAAAGCACTGGGGTCTTGACAGGAGATAAACAAATGCACAGAGTTCACAAATGCTTAAATTCATCCTTCTTCATTGAATCATACAATTACATCCCCTGAATTAAAATTGCCTTCTTGTATTGCTGTGTGTGCAATAGGAGCGTGGATCAGGAGTGTGCTAGAGTCTTGGTTTCAGATGATGATGATGACAGCAAGGGGAGCTGGATTTCAGGGTCCCTGGGACTGTGGTGCCTGGTGGCCGTGGAGGTCTGATCACTGGCAGTGAGTTTAACGGAAATATTTGATACACACCTGCCTATATTGCTCAGAAGTAATTACAAATTCAGTCTCTTGCCAAGTATTTTATACGTGTCAGTATCTTGTCTTTGATTATGCTGGAAATGTAATATGCATATCCTTTTCTGGAGAAAGGAGGAAAAAAAATCAGGTTGCTGCATCAGCCATCTGTGTATCAGATGGGTAATCGTCCACGGGCACTGATGGTGACTGGGGATACCATACTTGTGGTATAGATACGCTACGGTCTCACATGGCTCTGCCTCTGCACATCATCCCACTGCACATTAAGAAGCACATAAGGTGAAATTAAACCCTATGCTGAACAAAGAAACACAAATTTTAATACAGTCAATTTGAATGTTCCGTATTTTGGATAAGGAAGGGAAAACCAGCCCACAAGTGTTTTCTGCCCACCTGGAGCCACTAGCTGCATTTCCTTCCTGTGCTGCAGGAATATTTTGTCAGGTATCCCAAAACTCCACTGTGAGCTAGTAACAAGTCTGTGTACATGAAGGAAGTAAAATGAAAGGGAAGAGGGAACAGAGAAAAAGAGAGGAAGTGTGAACATCTCAGAAAATGGAGAAATATTGCAGAGAACTCCTTCTCTCAAAACAAACAAAATAGTTTGAAGAAATCAAACTTCTGTCTGATAACATGTGATTTTTAATTGCTTGATAGGGAAGGTATTCCTGGAGGAATTTCTAACTCCAAGAGTAATTACCAGCAATGTTTTGAGTGCTGATGCCTTTGGGCAGCAATTTGCTTCTGTTTAGTTTTTAGGTACTGTCATGTCAATCAGATTTGTGGCTGTATTCACAGGCAATTGTATCACCTAAACCAAGGAAAATACATGCTAAAAGACACGTCCTCCCATTTCTCTTTAAGGCAGAGTCATTTCATGGAAATGCTCTTTTAAGGACAGAAGACTGAAAATGTTAATTGGAGAGATGAGGGATTCATTAAGTATGAGGATGATAGGGAACAAATTTCTCCTCTTTTCCTTCGTACAGTTTTATTTACAGACACCAATAGTTCTGCAATTGTTATTTATTGTATTTCTTTGCACAACATTAATGAATCAGCGTAAAGCATTTATTTATGAAGCTCTGCACAATCTCCCATCCTCCTTCCTTCCTTCTATGCATCCATCCTGCAGCTCATCAAAATTAATTGCAATTTCCACAAGTTTTTTCACAGATAATCTACCCAAGAAAAGTTTAGGTAGATGTAATATCTGTATGTTGGAATTTTGCAGGAGGTGATGGGAAAATTGTGGTTTGGGTTTTTACTTGTTTTTTCTTTTGACAGCTCTGTGACATAACACCTTATGGTCCCACTTACTAGAAGCTAGGGAAATAAAATTTTCCTCTTTCAGTGGCAGACTGCTGCTGAGCTATAGGGAGATAAAGGACCAAACCAGGTCACTGACACACTTTCCTTGGTAGTTTAATGACAGAATACAGAAGAGCATCTCATTCTTGGAAAAAGACTCCCATCCTGCCCACATCCTGCCTTCACATCAAACCATATTTTTTCTGGTGGGAAGGAAGAACCACAGGGGCAGCAGCATCTCTGTGGCACACAACACACTTCAGGTGTTGCCACGGGAAGTTTCTAGCAGAGAAGGACTTTCCCTGTGTCCAAACAGACCGACTCACCCTTCTTGTTAGGAGAACTGAAGAACACTAGAACATGGAAAGATGAATGTAGGCAAAAATATCTAAAAGGTACTTCAGAAAGCTACTTTATGTTACCAACTGTAATCACTGTGATTGTTACAACTCAGCACTGTATTAGCACCTAAAGCCCCCAGTTCCATGTTCCAAAAATCATTCAAGTATACAGTGAGTGAACCCAGCCCAGCCCTGGAGCGTTGAGCTACTAGCAGAGAAGTAAAACCTTGTCCAGTGTGTTGTAACAGATACCATGCTAGGTTGTACTTCTACAACCAGACAACCTTGCAATGTTTGGCAAGTGACTATCACCTTGTGTCTGTTTCCTATTCATAGATTTGATTATGACTGACTACGTCGGTCCATGTTGCAGTGTTTTCAGTTCTGCAGGTGCAAGGAGTTATTAAATAAAAAATAATAGTAAAAGGAAATTAGGAAACAGTGCTGGCAAATAAGGCAACAGTAAATAAAACATCTGTAAAGAATCTGGAAATATGAAAGGTCTGTCTGTTCCCTCGCTATGTTTTCAGTTGTTTGTTTTTTTAATATGAGAACTGAAAAGTAAAATCTTATTTAATCTACCAAATGAATCATCCATGGGACAGGGAGTTCTGGAACAGTGCAGGAAAAAAAGTCAGTGAAGGTGAAACTGGGAAGGTAGATAAATAGTAAAATTTTCAAATCCTAACCACCTTATTCCCCAGAAAGATATGACCCTTTTGTTTTTTTGAGGTCTTTATCTGGACATTTGCTAGCTTTTACTCATTCTATACTACAGGTCTGATTCCTGAAAGTTACTCAAATAAAACTTTTATTTTTACTGGACTTGAACTCCTTCCTTATTCTGCCAGAAACCTTCAGGGTGAAAAAATCTGAGAAAGTAAGAGATTAAAGATACTGTTAGCTTGTTCCAACTTCACTGAGTGAAATAAACCCATAGTTTTTTATGTAATGGAATCAGAATATTATAAAACTGTCGGTTGTTTTTGCAGATCACTACTTTATCCTTTAAAGAACAGTGAAAATGTCTTCTTTGCTGGTAGACAAGTCAGGAAAGCTGCAATTTTCTACATATTCTTAATTTCACAGACAGGTCTGGAAGGAAACCTGAAAATTAATGGAAAAACAGCACAGTCACACTGGGCACTGTGTCTCACGTGGGAGCACACAGAGTAATCAAGGAGCACTAAGGGGATATCAATCTGTGCTTAGTTTGGGATGACTGATGGCATTGCAGCCACCGGATTTTTTCCAGCAAATAGGACGATATGTGAAATCTGCAAACTTCAACCCTGTATCTATGTTAACAGCTGGCCCAGGGTCTGAGCTCTGACTATATTCTGCAGGGCAGGCACAGCAGGGGTCCTGGCCTGGGACACGCATCTCACCAGACAACTGAAGATACTGGCTCAGACTGGAGGCTGTGCTTCAACATTAGCAGAACATTGCACAAGTTAATAACTCTCCCTCGGGTTTTCCAGGCTTGTTCAGACTGCTACACTGTGTGACACTGTCATGTTCCTTCTCAACTGCAGTTTGGAGACACCACCCAGTGAGTGTGCAGAACGCAGTTTGTTGGTCTCTGGTTCCAGCTCAATGGTGTGGTTTGCTGACCGCTGTGCCTGGGTCACCGCAGCATCTACTGATGGGGACTTTACTCTCACAGATCACTATTCCAGTTGCAGTGTTGCAGCCCAGGGGCTATCACAAGGCCTGAGACAAGAAAGAAGAGACTCCAGGAAAAGATCTCTTGCTAGCATAGAATCCATTCTATGTTAGCATAATTATTTTCAGTGCCAGGCCAGACTTAGCCAGTAGCAGTAAAGGAGTATCTGCTGTGTGCTCCAATGTACAGTATAAATACAGCCCCCATGGCTCTCATCCTCCCTCTGTTGCTTTTATTTATGAAGGATCAAATAATAGGTTCGGCAATCATATGGAGAGATTCAAAACGGGGTGACAATCATCCTGTTAAATTACAGCCAACCAGGCTATACTTTTGTAAGTAGAAAGGCAAATAACACTGTCATGCCGCAGATTCCCACTGATGGGTGGGGTGAGGTGGAAATGCTCCTGCAGGTGGGTTATGTGGAAGTGGCTACTCCAGCTTAAAGTGACACCATGGACATAGAGACCTTCCATCCTTGTCTAAATAGATTTCAGTACATATCAACTTGCAGCATCATAATCTTAGTGACTAAATCTCTGGATAAAAAATACTTGATATACTTGAATATAAATGATAATCAAATATTGCAAGCTTAGTGCAATAAATTAATGTTTCTCAAAGGATTTTGGGTTACAGTTACAAACTAAATGGATCAAGTCTCACCACACCCTGTGAGAGTCATGATTCCCCTTGCACAGATGGAGAAATTGACAGTGAAGCAAAATTATTTGTTTCAGATCATGCAGAATTTTATAATAAAGCCGTGATTATTTTCTTTTACCATATTACAGCAGAACCATATAGCAGCCAACTACTGCCCTTTGAGTTGCTCTGACAGCAATTCTTTGAGTCATTTGCATTTTCAGCTTGATTAAACATATGTTAAACCTTACTGTCCACCTACAAATCAAATCCATGGCATTGAAATAGACTATATTAATTTGTAATACAAGTCTATAGACTACTCTGATTTTACACCATGGGTAAATTGATGCACTTCTTGGCCTCCAGTGAGTCTGACTTTTTATGGAAAAAGTAATATACTGTGTTTGTTCCCTGTCCCCAAGAATAACAGTTTCTATCGTTACTTTCCTTAAACAGCCAGAAGGTATATCTGTACTTTTCTGTCCTATCTTATATAACCTTACCTTTTAAGAACTGTGACAGTAGATCTCTGACTAGTTTAAACATTTCTCAATTACACTGTGAAACTGAGCAGCTCATTCATAGCTGTTCGTATCCTTGCATATTTCTCATCATTCATCATTTAAAAGGCTGTTTCAGAGTTAATCCTCTATGTTCTTTTGTTTCCAGTTGTGAATATTCATTTGGTTTAGGAAAGAGACAAAAGTGGATTATCCTTTAAACGGTGCCTCAAGGTTAAATTCGTTGGGAAAATAAAGGATTCCAAAAACCAGCCAAACAAAAAAAGCGCTATCCCGAACTCTGGCCTGCACAAACTTGTCTTTTGGCAGTGCTATAAATATGAAGCACTATCCATGGGAGATTATGAAGACTTTATAATGTGGTAGTCCCTCTTCTTCCGCTATGCTTTTTCATAAGGAACCAAGAGTCCTTTTTCTTCTGAGATGAGAAAAACTACAGCTAACAATGTTGACTCTGGACTGATCACAATAGGAGTTCCTAGTTAATATCCGACCAAGGTGAGAAAAAGAAGTTTACACTTTCCAGAACTACTTTGTCTTCAGAAAAAAAACTGCCCTCAAAATACAATGACCTCAGCTGCAGCAATTCACACCCAGCTCAGCCTGGGAAAGCCACATTAGAAAACAGGAGAGTCTAAAATGAGCTATTTCATTTTCTTGTTGTTTTGAATAACTTCTGAAAGACTTCAGCAAGTCTTGAGTTTGATGTAACACTGACAAATGGCTGATATCCTTTCTCTGAAGATTTTTTTCATATATATGCATCTTTACTGTATAGGAAAGAGACTTAAAACATGGAGGTTGTGGCGTTCTCCTTCCACCATGGGAGGCAGTTTCTTTTTATGAACAAGTCACTTGAGACTACATTCTTGCTAAAGCTTCAGGTGGAACCAAGAAGGAAACGTCCTGCCTTTAAATCTCCTCAGGGCTTCTGCTTTAATATTCCTTTAGGTTATAGCAGTGAATCTTTAATATGCCACTATATCAATTCTTGTTGATGTGGCATGTAGATAAGGTTTAGACAAGGCCATCAACAGTTATGCGCTAAATATATTAGGCACAGACGTGCAAGGCAAGAAATTGCTCAGCTCTGGGTACAATGTCCATTCTCTGAGACCAAACTTGATGAAGCATTATAAAACATACTGTAAGGGAGAGTTTTGCTTCAGGGCCAGTCTTTTGCTTACTGTGTCTTTTTATTAAGTAGGGAGAAATGGAACATTACTTTTCACACAGAAGTGAAAAAGATCAAGAAGTCTTTCATCTAATGCTTTTTACTGTTGGGTTTTTTAATTCATCATCTATTTTTTGTGGCACTCAATTTTCCCGAACACATGAAGGAAAAGAACACTCAGACAGTATCAAAGTCAATGGCTTTTTCTTATCTTTCTGCATTTCATTCTGCTTTCTCTGGCTTTAATCCCTGGGTAGAGAGGAGAAGCTGTGCGCAGAACACTGGCAGGAACAGAGAATGGAGGCAAATCTTACCTTTGCCTATCCCTATGAAGATTGTTGACAAAGTCTATTTCCAAGAATCCTATGTAGTCCTTTTGCTTGAAAGAATACATTATTCATATCCTACTAGTCTTGCAGTATGTGCTGTTGGACATTGAGGAGGGCTTTTTTTATGGCTCAGTGAAGAAAGTTTATTACTTTTAAGGCATTTTGCTAGTTCACTCTCCCTCCTCCATCTCCCTCCCTGCCTCTTCCACTCGGAAGTGTTACTTTTTCTGTCCAGTTGATGTAGTTCTGTGAAATAAACGACTGCAGACATACCTGAAAGTGTACCAGAGTGAGACTGGAGGAGTTGGGGGAGATTTACTTCAACAAGGCTACACGAGATCTGAATTGAAATGCTGGTGGAGACACACCCATAGACAAAGTTCATTCATCCAGGTCGATTAAAAGGTGCTAGGCTGAAACACACCAAGGACAAATTGGAATCACGGGAAAACATCAGCCAAATATTTTTTCCAAGGACCCGAATCCTTAATTCATTTAGTCTCTCAAGTATTCCTGACGTGAAGGTAAATAATTAGACATACAGAGACAAGTGCTGAGAGGTTTTCAGTCTGGTTCCACGTTCCCGGTTTTGGCTATGTGTATCACATTGTTTGTCTAAGCTTCTCTGAAACTACGTTAGGGATAGGGATTTCTACAGTCTGCAGTAATCTGAGGAACAGTGACCTGATAAACCCTGATTTTAGTTTGGTTTGCTAACCACTAGGCTGTGGAATCACATTTCCTTTTGCTATGTATTACCAACACTGTTGATAAGAGAAGGGCTTTTTATTTTTTATAGACATATATAATTACATATATATAATAATTAAATAGTTACTGTAAATACATATTATATATTATAATCATTACATATAATTATTTCCTATTTTCTTGATTTATGATCCTTTTCTACTTGTGCATTTTTTTACGTACTTGAGATAAAGTTGCAGCAGAAGATAAAATGAAAACCTGTAACTGACTATTGAAGTCAATAAAAGCTAAATAATTACTCTGATACACAGTACTCTGTGCCCTGTTTATTTTTGCTGATCTCTTCAAAGCCTGATCTTCTCCTTCTTGTTTCCAGCAACAATGTAGTAATGCCAACTGTGGGGGCAGTTTAAGATAGAACAGGATATGAGAATGTCTTTGTGTGTGATTTGCACCATACACAACGCTAACCCTGTGGAAACCCTTTCATACCATTACAAAATGGCCATTCCAGACAGATGAAACGGGGCAAATACGAAGGCGATCCGTCATTCAGCAGATCCCGTTCTTTAACACTGTGGGCAAAAAGTCCAACAAATACTTGCTAGGGCTTCAACTACACCATTATTCTTGTAGGGTCTTTAAGACTTCCCTGTCCATTTCTATGGGAAAGTATCACACCAGTCTCAACCAGGACTGAAGTTCATTATAGCTTGAGTGGTCCAGCAATTAATGAAAACAATGCGTGGGGCCGAGCCCACTTTATAGCTAGAATGGGCTCAGAGGCAAAGAGCAGTAGTCCCCTGAGCTGGAGGCTGTCACACTTCTGAGCTGGTCACTTCAGTGCTAATTCAGAAAAACTATGCAAAGAACAGCTACTTCTGAGATTAAGTGAAAAACATGTAAATTTACGTGTAGATCTCTGTATTCACTCCATCTGTACAAAATAAACCCCTGGAAAAAATCACCATGCCTCAGGGAATCAGAGAGTCAGAGACCCCATTTACTCCTAAAGTGCAGGAAAATACAAACTTTACATGCTTTATCAAGTGGAATTATTTTCTCTCCTTTCTTAAAAGTGCGTTATAAAACATCTGCCCGCATTTGAAAACTCAAGCAATCTTTCTCTTTTGGCAAAACTTAACTGGCTTGATCTAGCCATGCTTGTGTATTTAACACTGCAAGAGAAAGCCTTTATTTCAGATAATAATTTCAAGGGGTGAAGAAAGATTTAATGTCAACAAATTGAAGTTTGCCTCAAGTTGCTGTAGCTTTTATGATTCTGAATGAAGCACTTCTCAGGTCTTTGAGGCTTGTATCTGAAACTGTAATATACGTTCTTCTTCCACTGTGACCTTTAAGGTTTTATTTTTTTGGCAAGCTGCTGTTCACAGCAGGGGAAAATGGCAGGAGGAGATTTCTTTATGGCAGAATAAAAATGTGTTTACCTAAAGAAAAAGCAATACAGAGTGTAGAATTTTATTTCTTCTAAAATGACAGGAAATCAGAAAAGACTCCTCAAAGAGCCTTTGAGGAACTTGGATCACAACCTGTAGCAGAACTCACCAATGCTTGGGGTTAATTCACTCATTTTGTTCTTTGAGAGACATTTATTAATGTATATTTACCCTTCAGGAAAGATATTAAACTCAGTCTTCTTGAAACTATAACTTGTTTCTTTAATGGCAGCGATGGACTAGCAGTTCAATTCTATTTAAACAGGAACTAATATGCTATGGGTCTTTGTCTTCTTGAACTGGCTGGGCAAGTTCAATTGATGAGAAGATTACAGGCCAGGAGCAGCCACTATGTGGCTGTCCTGTGTTATACGCTTAATACGGACACAAGTTGTGTTTTTGGAGGTTCTAAGTAATCTTGACTTTGCTCAACCCTGAGTGGAATTTTGGCAGAGAAAAGCTTGCCAAAGAAGCAGAAAGAAGTAATATGGTTTAGCACTGGACTATTCATTTCATCTTTATTTTGGTCAAGGAGGACTAGCAGTGGAACACATTAGGTATTTGTGTAACCTCATGACAGCATCTAAGTGGGAATTATAGTGTTTTTCCCACATGCCTTGATGTTCAGCAAAGTGCCTCACAGACTGTGAAAAGAGGTAGATAATCTCTGAAGAATTTTTTATGCCTGTGACTGATTTAGGCAAATATAACCAGCATTTGGATTTCACATGGATTTTACCATTTAAACTTACTGGTGTGGTCAATAGACTGCTGAGGAAAAGACTCAGAAAATGTGAGTCTCATTCCCAGACCTGTCTTTGGTTTTCTGGATGACTTTATTCACTTTCACTCCAGCTTATTTCTTTGTAATTGCTTTGTCATTGAAACATGAATAATGATGCACTCTCCACTATGTAGTAAAGTCTATGTATTGTAATAGGTTCAGTAATAATGAATAGATTTCAAATGCTGCACTTACACCTCAGTGTATATGCTGTTCTTAATTACCTATATATTTCAGCACACACCCGGTATGGTGAACTGCTAACCACCGCCGTCACTGTGTGGCTCATTTTCTGTTTAGACTGAAATGGGCAACATTTGAGAGGGTGCTGCAGTATAGCACACATCAAGAGGAGGTTCACAAGCAGCAAGGTCAGCAAGTTTTCATTCGTGCAAACTTGCATCCCCCACGGGTGTTCAGAGTTACCGCCTATTAAATTCTAACAAGGAGAATTAGTGAGGTCACAGAGACAAAAATAATGTGCAGCTTGTAATTCAGCCCAAAGTGAATCTGAAAACAGACAAGAAAGATTTATTATAGCTTTTCCGAAACTCCTATGACAGCCAGTTGGTATTTTTGGTAAGGTAGAATTACGCCTATTATCTATGGAAATCCACAAAACACAACTTTCAGTAAATGAGTTTCAAATACCTCACACTCAGCAGGAAAAGAATAACTGCCAAAGTAGTTATTTAAAGTTACTGAAAACACAGTGTGTGTGGATAAATACTGCAAGATGATGTAAATTTCTAATATTCCCTGTTCTACCCTTCTGTGTCTGCTTTAATTTACTGTCTTAATTCAGCTATTTTAAATCACTGAGCTATGTCATAGGAGTCTTTGAAATGCGGCTTCTAATTTTGCAGAATACTGTATCCTGTTTACAGCTTTCCTAACAAATGTTCAGGAAAATCTCAAATTACAATGAGTTTGTGGCGGATCAGCTGTCTCTGTTTCCACTGTGCTCCTACAAAGTTTCCAAGAAAAGAGCTCTGCTACCTCTAAGTTTTAAACATCTTACTTTTTGTTTATTTGATGGAAAATGCATTAACTTTCTATTAATTCCATCCATGGTGTATGACTATTTGTTAATGAACCAGCGACACCAAAAAGTCCAGTCTCCAAAATGAAAAGACGAATGAATTTCAATTCATCTTAATATAAATGGAAGTAGTCTGAATGGCAAAACTTCAGTAGTGCTAAGAGACACGTGGGATTTGATCCTCCACAGAACATTTCAGTGAAGTGTTTGGCCCTATTGGTGCTCACTGAATTCAGAAATGAGCCATTATATCCCCTATATTGAAGGGTAACTATGAAATCAATATCCAATATGGTTAACATTCAGGTAAAGCAATTTCAGTTTCATCATTTCTACAGAGGTTTCATACAGAAATAGTATTACTATTTAAAGGTAATACATAGAGAATGATAAATGGATTGAAAACACTATCCCTAGAGAAATTTAAACCCAGACTACAAGCACCAGGAATATTCCATAGTGGGGAGGTGTACTGGATGTACAGGATGCAAATGTACTTTACCTTTACAATGGGCAGTGCTCCTTACCTTGATGTTCACATTTAACAAAGTTGTGAAGTGAAAATCGCTTTGTGTATATACAGACTCTGGAATGTATACTCCAAGTTTGATTCAAATCTCCCAGTCACTCACGAAAGCTGTTTCAAAAAATGCTGGTTTCATCATGAGTAGAGGTGGTGGGAGAACATGCACGGGAACTTGAGATATCACAGCAAGTTCAAATCTGAAATTATCTCACACACTTTTTGTTATTCAAAAATCATTCACAGCCAAGAAACCTGACAGGGGTTTGTTATATTCAATGTGTAAATTTAAACTGCTCTGCATTGCATAACATAGGTCTCCACATGTCATAACAACTGGTACTAATGCTTTTTTCCAGAACCTTTTAAAGGTATAGCTGCCTGCATCTTCCTTTGTCAGTTAATAATAATAATAGCAATTAACAATAAACAAGACAGAAAACTTCTAGTACACATGAACACATTTACATTTCTCACTAATTTATCTGCAGTGTACACATACTGTTAGGGCCATGTTACTTTATAGGCCTGTCTTCTTTCAAGACTAGTGTTATCAGACAATGACAAATCCATTGGTTCTGCTTGTATCATGCTCTGATGCTCAGCCATCTCAATCTGCTGTAGTTGCTGTCTGAAACCTTCTTGGGGGAAAAAAACCCAAGGCACAACAAAATAACTCAAAACCAGGCATTTTGTTTCTCTCTCTTTTCTTGGAGATGTGGAGAAGACTGTCAGCCATCTGTTCATTGTGTATGCCTGAAGTGATACTCTCAGGTGACTGGAGGCATCTTAGGATACCACTGTTGTTTAAAATATTACTGTTCTCCACTAGAGACATGCATGCTATTATTTCCCCTGGATGGCTTACTCCTAGGACCCCTCATTAAATGGATCATTTTACATTGCTTTGTTTGTCTTTTCATAAATCTGAAAGTCCCCAGAGGGTGTAACATCAATTTCTAAGACATTTGGCATTATTTTTCCAGGTTGAGACTGAATAAAATACCAACAGGTCTCAATTCTGGATTCATTGGTGCTGTTATCTAATTTAGCGTCATTAAATATGACTCTGAGTCTGATTTTGAATCTTTTGACAGGTATTTGTTTAAAACTATTTTCTACTGAGTCATTAGAGCAGACATAGTGTTGACTTGAGGTGATGTAGAAAAGCTTCTGCTTCCCTGAAAACTGCTTAAACTCACAGCAAAGCTGTAGTTTCCTATCAGACATTATAATTTCAGTTATGCCATGTTGAATGAAATAGACTTCTGGATTCAGGGTGTTTCTAAGGAATTTTTTTGTAAAGTTCAGAAAAATTGTTGTGGGTAAATTCAGAGTAGTTTTTCTGTTTATACTTTTGTGCTGATTTTTAATCCAGTGAGGTCAAATCTAGGTTTATGTTGCTCCTAATTTTTTAAAGTGATCAGTCACTTTTACTCATTTTCTGTAAGATCTAGAGAGGATTACCATAAAGCCTTTAATATAAATCCCATCTAATTTTGAAGGCTGTCCCTTAATCTGATTATAGTGCTTTTCTTGCAGTTCCCTAAGATCTTTATTCCTCCCCCCGCTCCCAGCCCCCAGCTACATCTTCATCCTTAGTTCTAGTAGTAAATGCAGGTTATGTTTGGTGACTGGGCATTTTAGAAAGGTTATTGATTTATACTTCATCACCACCATTTTACTAAGTGTTTTACTAGGTGTCCTACCAAGTCTTCCCAAGCATATTATTATTTATCTGCAAATCATGCAATTGTACCTGAAAAAAAGTGTACTGTCTGAAGAACATATGGAATATGGAATTCTCTTCAAGCAATTGTAATAGGGTTTGGTTTAGCTAACAATGGATTTTCATAAATATGGACTTTTTTTTTATACACTGTGATAAGGTCAGGGCTTTTGCTACTCTCACAACAATGATAAATAGTACACATAATCTTTAGGACCATAAGACTGATGGTGACATGGTGCTGGTGGTTAATTGCTCAACTAGGGAGGGCAAGACTGGCTGCTGCTGGCTGTTTGTGTTTGTGTTTACTGCTTCTTATTCCCTGGCTACTAAAGGAAAAGCACATGAATTGCCCTTGGAGCAGAGACCAAAATTGCTGCTGACAGCTCAAGAGTAACCACCAAGCTACATCATCGTGCCCCACCACCATCACCCTCTCCTTGCTGCGTGACGCAAGTTCAACAGCCAGGTAGAGGCTTAGGAGATCTTTCATTTGTCCTAGACTGGTAGACGGGAATTTCTCCTGAGATGTGGGAGATACAAACTCAGCTTTCACATACGATTATCCTATGTGCAGGCCAAAATCCATTTAGGTAGGTAGCACAGCTTTGTTCTCAAGTCCTCTGACGCAGACTCTGTGGTGTCTTTACATTTTAGGCATGTATTAAGCACATCTACCAAATCAGTGATTGCAGGAGGATGGGTCATTCTTACCCCATCAAGTTATGAGGACTTCTGTGTAAAAGCAGCAGCAGAAATGGAGGTGCCTAAGGATGTGTGAATACCAATAACCTGTCAAACTCTAAAGTGGATCAGGAAGGAGGATTTTGGATGTGACTGTCTAAAAAATGAATACATAAATTCCACCAGAGTCGCACTTTTGCTCATTAAGTGCAATTTTGGATCTCTCCCTGAGTATTGTCTTTCTTTAACTGGAGAAGGCTTTGAACAAAAGCCGGCTTTTACAAAAGCCTCTAAAAGACATAGTTCTTCATCTATCTCTCAGTGTTTCCTGACTGTAACGGTGGAATGAACAACGCAAAAGCAAAATAATAAATAAGTGAATAAAGCATAGGGGGGTTTGGTGGTTTTTTTTTTTGCTGTTGGGTTTTTTTTTTTAAGTCAGTACTTTCATTTTCTGTTAATAGACACTAAAAAAATCTCACTTTTGAGACATTCTGATACACTTTTGCGTGTGTTTAATTTCACTTTTACTCTTTTCACACCAGGGTCTGGATGGGAACAGAACCACAGCAAACACAGTGAAGGTCTTTATAATGCTTTAATGTTTGGGACATAAGGGGGCCTAACTGTGTCTGTATTGTCAGCGCTATTCAAATCATAAATGGAATCAGGCTTTTTGAAACCATGTGGTACCAAGTGTATGTCTTTAGGAAAAGCATACGTGTTCCCTCCCTACAAAACCTACTAGTAATGAGCACAATATATGGTCTGTAGTAATCATCCACACTCTTATGAATTAAAATGTCATGTAAGTGGCACAGTCATTACTGTGGGATTTGCTAATGTGTTACAACATTACATAATACATCACACAGAAAAGAAATGCTGGCTCTTGTAAGTTCAATAGCAAAACTGTTTTTGTTTTTGTTTTGAGGTTGGGTTTTGGGTTTTTTTTTCATTTCTATGGATCAGAAGCCTTGAAAGTTTCCAGTTCTTTTTATCTGTTCCAATGTTTTGGAATCAGAAGGCAAAAGAAAAGCCAATTTTCTTATATTCCTGAGGTTAAAAACTCTTAAGACCCCAATCTAATTAGCAGATAGGTGCTGTTAATACATGATTTCTTCAAGATCATGCACTTTATACAGTAAAGTAACAATTCCAGGTTTCTTAGAAGGTATAAACACCAATCTTTTCATGTATTTGCATACTAGTTTACTTCAGGAGGAATAATGTTTCAAAACTTATTTGTCTAAGTTATAGACAACCACATAGTTGTCTACACAGCTCCAAAATACAGCTGGAGTTAGCATTACAGTTTGGAAAAGCTCAACACCACAGCTCATGTCTTGGGTTCATCTCTTCGGGTGTGTTTGTGCATGTGTGAGTGTGCGTGTATTTACTTTCAGTTTGCTTGGATACCATACGTGTAAAATTAGTTTTGATTTTTCACAAGTGCTATTCAAATCACAGTAAAGAGCCGCAATTTACATTTCATCAGTCACATGGCAACTTCTTCGAAAGTTGTTGGTTTTTTTTCTCTGTGTGTAATGTTATATTCTTGAGAAGAAATGCTACTTTGCTTTTTTCCTTTTTCTTTTTTTCTTTCTTTTTTTTTTTCCCCCTTCCCTTCTGTGGAAACAAAACAAAGCTCTTGGCAAGGCAGCCTGCACTTACAGTCCTCTTCCTTCTCCTTTGTGAAGCGTGATGTCACCACTTGGCACCGGGAAAGCCATTGTTTCGGTGAGACTCCCATAAATGGCCTTTCTGTGCTCCTGATTTACATGTTAAGAAATCGGATGGGAATTGCTTGCTGCGGTGACTCCCACTTTCCTTTCAGTTAAACATCATTTGGTAGTAAATATCCACAGGACACATTGTTATTCATGGTACATCCTGTCTACCACCTAAGCACCCTTTTTTGTTGTTTTCTGGAACTCTCAATTTGAACGGACTTTGCAAAATAAAGCTCTTCTTCCCTTCTCTCCTTTCTCCTCCCTCTCCTTCCAAACATTACAAATGTTGGCCCTGATATTTGAACATTTCAATCCTAGAACAAAGACAACTTGTTTCTTGATTTCAGAAGTAAACTCATAATGGTGGCACACTTCCAGAGTGGTGTACTATTCCTTACAGAATCCTATTTACTGTGCCTTAGACAAGTCATGGCAAAGCTATTCTATTTTGACACTGCTCAGGACTGATTAATTTTATAATCAAGCATTCCCCTCTGGATTGCAAAAAAAAAAAAAAGAAAAAAAGGTTAAATTAGAAGATAAAGGAGTTTAAGCATAAAAAGAGCTAGATAAAACTCATGGAAACCACGTTCTCCCACAGTCTTCTCTTAGGCTTTGGCAAATAACTTTGTCAGAGTTATTCACCTGGAAAATGGAGAAAATACTTCTTTATGGTTTTGGAGAAAATACTTCCCTATGTTTTTTTTTGGGGGGGTGCTGCTTTTTTGTTCGTGATTTCTTTGTTTGTTTGTTTCCTTTTTAATTGATTTGAAGGTCTTAGGAACAGAGTGCTCCACGTGCATACAAGAACCACGACAGTGGATTCCTGATCTCATATGAGCCCTCCATGAGACAATGCAATAAAATAACTGATAATAAGTAAAAACCCAAATCACAGGGAACTTCAAACCTGGTGGAAGTTCAGATCCAATCTGAATCATTTTCCTCTCTGACAGAATAAACACATTGTAAACAATGTCCAAAAAAGTCCTCTGACTTCCAAAAAGTCAGTACCCCTCACTAACAAGCCACATCATTTAGAGTACTACTTAGATCTGTATTCAGTGTTTGGGCAGTTCTGTTTTGTGAAAAAACTTGATGATGTGACTACTTCTATTTTTTTTTTTATGGCTTTTAAAAATATGCCTATGATGAACATTTGCCATCTGCATTTGTTAGAATGTGATAGGCAGGATCCCTGGTTGATGTAAGTCAATGTTGCTCTGATTTACGCTGTATTAGGTTTGGCTCCCTGCCTTTTAAATAAAAAGGGAGCTCAGATATTGTTGTAAGTACTGCTGTGAGCTATTTTTACTTAGTCAACCAAGAAAAAAATATCACCACCCTAAATAAAGAGAGTTTTAACAAGTCCTGAGTAGGTACTCTGGGGCTGTGAAAAATCTGTTTCTTCTCAGTGAGCATCTGGAACCCCCAGTGGAGCTCTGGCCCGTTCCCATACGCTTTTCTTCCAGCAATAACACTGGAGAGTGGCAGTTTCCCATCAGCTCTGCGGAGCAGAGCTGTAACCTCAGGAAGGAGTGAATAAACATCATTGCCAAGCAGCAGCTCCTGAGGAGAAGAGTGAAATTTCACGTGTTTAGTTCATGCGGAGAAAGGAATGTTGACCAAGTTCATCTAAATGATTAGAAAAATATCCTGGGCTTCATTAAAATTACTTTCTCCTTCTGAGGGCTTGACAGCCACTTTCTGTTTCATGACAGCAACATTTTCCAACAACAAAATTGCCAAATAATGCTGAAGCAACCGTTATGGAAAGAATTGTTAAGCAACTGGCTTATAATTAGCCAGACAAAGGAGACACTTTTTTAGACACACTTTACAATGTGAGTACTGGATAAAACTCTAATTTGTGTTTTATCAGACAGCATGTGTGCCTAAATGCAACATCAGTTTAATATTCAAAAGTCTATTTATTTTTTTGAGAGTGAGAAGTTGATATCCTTTACAATTGTTAAAATCCAGCTAACGCAACTAAATGTTATTATTTAATTAACTTCACAAAGCAAGAGATAGTAGTGTGTGCAACAGTATGTCTTCTAGCAGATAATGCCCGTTTCCAAGCGGGACCTCTGAAAGAATACAAATGAACTCATCTGGAACTCGGAGTAAAAAAATATTAAGACAACAAAGAGAAAAAGATAGGCAGACAGTAACCAGTGAAAGAAAGGGAGAGAGAGAATAGATATGGTAGAAAAAGTTATATATAGTATGGAAAATAAGTTACAAGGATTTGAAAACATCTGGAATACATTTCTGGAATGTCTCTGAAAAACAAAGCAAACCACAGGAGGAAAGTCAGACTAAGCATTACTCAATTCTTTTCTTCCTTTCCTTTTTATAGAGGGGGGTGCAAAAACTGTTTGATGTTAATGGAAAAATTCCTTCCAGTATATGTGTTCTGCCTTCATAGACTTCAACTGAGTAAGCACAAACCTAATTTTAAACATTTTGAGAGCTCCTTACAATCAATGGGATTATGCTTGTGTTAGAATTAGGTGAATAAAAGGGCCCAAGTGAAAACCTCTTTCCAGTGATTTTGGTGAGCTTTGGAACAGGCTGGCTCCAGGTGCCTTGCCTTCAATGTCTTACACCTTGAAATTCACAGGATTAAAAGTGGCATTTTCCAGCTGAACAAGAGCTATTGAAAGACCAGTGTTGGCCCAAAGTCCAGTGAAGCACACTCATTATGCAAAAAATATTAAGGGTGGAGAGGCTAGTAAAAAAAACCCCTTGCAAATTTGTAAATTATCACTTAGCATAACAAACAGCTTTTCCTCTGAATGGAAGAAGTATTGAAAAGTAAAGGTTTTCAGATCCTGTGACGTGTCATACTTCATTTTACAGGTATACTTTGTGTTGGTCAAAAATTATTAATGGTTCTTGCTGAGGCATGTATCCATCCTTAAGAAAATGTAGCGATTCGGGTGTTAGCCAGAAGTCAAGGTTTTTATCTGAAACAATGACTTGAATCTCCTCCATCCCATTCTTGTGAAAAAAGCAGTGTTACTCAAAGAGGCCATGAGTACATCAGCAAAGCTGATGTCATGAGAAAGGGATCAGGCCCAATGTTTCTGAGGTCTTCCAAGCTGGAGAGTTTGCAAAATACTGTGAATTCTGGACCTGAAACAAGCTAACGTATTCCAAAGACAGCCAGTTTGCTCTGAAAAACAAACTAAAACAGTGCAAAAGTAACACTCTAGGGAATTTTGGATCTTCTTGCTTCCCACGCTCCATTATTCCCAACCCACTGTCCCCTTATGGAAATGCTCAGGATCCCTTAGAAATAATGATGATCTAGTTACCAGCACAGAGGAAGAGTTATCTTTGTGGCCATGCTAGCTAAGGCCATATTCTAGTTTAAACCAATCTGAAAACGGAGATCTGAAGCATAAAGATTGTAACTGGCCTTAGTGGTGATCCTGTCCCATCATCTCAGGTCTAACCCTGGACACTGACACCTGTAAAGAGAAGAGGCATTTTTCAATACATCTGACTTTTGCCTTCTTCTTCACTAAATGCCTTGCAATTACTATAATAATAAAAAAACCCTGCTGCTTAGACAATTACGTGATTTGACAAGTTTTTGATTTTGAAAATGGAAGCTCAAAATTCTCATCTTTAATAGTCTAAACCAGAACTCTGTATCAGGTGTAGCTGACCACCGCCAGTCAAACATGTAAGATTTTCAGGCCTTCAGAGAAGAACCCAGAACTTATGCTTATGTGGATTCCATGTACATAGAAAATTTCTATTGTAGTGATGAATTCACTTCTGTACAAGTTAGAGTATTCTTCCAGAAAAAAAGGAAGATTATGGTTTAATTCCCTACTCTTTCTCCAAACTGATTGCCTGAATGATAAAACAAGTTTCTTCTGAAGGGTCAAGAATGACAAGCTGATTTATTGTGGTCTCAGCTGATGTGCAGAAGACAAATCAGATTTCTTTGGCCAGAAAAAGGCAAAAGGGTTTGATTTCTTGCGGTTAGAGCTCTCACAGGAAAATCTCAGCAATCCAAATGCTGTTGTCTTGTACATTAAGCTGAAACTGTATATAATTTATAAGGAGCTGTTTTGTGGTCAGCTGTAACACAAATTAAGATCTTTCTTATAAGTTTTTCATTAGCATCTTCTTTTTTTGAAGCTACCAGAAGATAATCTATTAATGTAATGGACACTTTCTAATAGATCTTATCTTGACAATATGTCGTTAAAGATGTCAAGAACTAAAAATAACTCTGCAATATTTTAATCAATTCTTTTCCTGCCAAAATAATCTATATGAATTCTATATGGTATCTGAGACCAGGCATAACAATTAAATAACTACAATGTAGTTTTATTCAAATTGACAATTTCATTTATGGTCCCTTACACCTAAGACTTTTGCTGATATATATTTAAAGGAGGCAAGTAGGCAAAGTAGTGTACTCAGGGCAGTTCTACTTGAAAAGCAAATGTAATTTGCATTATTGATAGATAAAGAAAAGTACAAAAGGTTTAATGGAGTTTAATGAGCAGGTCTTGTGATTACAGCATATTCCCAATAGCTTGTGTCTATTATCTCAGTATTATAGCAATCCTGGGAGTCTGTTAGTCTTTTCCATTCTTCTGCCTCAGCACCTCTAACTTTTTCGTGTGATGCCTTGCTGCTGCCTTTGGAAGAAATAGCAGCTTCTCAACTTTCCTTCTACTCACTGACTCCCACTGTGGATCCTGCTTCAAACTACAAAATGTAATCACAATGGGCATGAAATTCTCTTTTTCATATCCATTTGCCAGATACAGTAATTGCACAATGAGCATGAAATACCAAGGGACTCCTCCTATAAAGTGGGTATTGAATAGACGACAAGCACAGATGGCACAATTACGATTCTCTGATCCTAACACTACTGTCCTTTCTGTGCATTAACCAAATTATTTCTTTTTCTGTTTCTGGTACAGAATGGGTGATTATGTGCTGCAATGAAATGCTATGCTGAAAAATGTAATCTTCATGTCAGTTCACAAGCAGTTTGGACAATCTTTAATTCTGCTGGTGTTTTTGTTATTGGTAAGTGGTATGGAAAACCCATTTAAGCTTATGGGTAGTTGATCAATAGCTCACTCCCATGACAGCCTTGGTTACTTATGATTCTGCCATTGGCACATGTGCATGCTATGTGTTACTATTTCTGCTACCCTTACTTCTATTTTTCAAGAAAATAACATGTTTGAAATAGAAAATAAAATTAACAAATGCTCTGTTATGATGAAAATTCAATTTATAAAAGTAATGAAAAAAAATAGGCATGTATATCTGTTATATTTACAGTCACCAAAAGACATAGAACAGAATGGTTCATCCCTGTGTGCTAACAAAATTTCTGTGGGAAATGGTTAGTTTTGCAGTTAATAACAACTTCAGAATCTTTTATTTCTGTGGAAATATCTTGGTGTTTTTTGGTTTTTGGGGTTTGTTTTGTTTTGTTTGTTTGTTTCCTTGTTTGTTTCCTTGTTTGTTTGTTTGTTTTTAATGAGACTAGCCAATACTGGAAAACTAAGTTATTTTTGATTAAGAAAGGAAATTTTTCAGAAGTGCCACCATAGTGCTTTATGGAACTGTAGTTGTGTCAGATCTCTATTCCCTTCTCTGAATTGTTCACTATGGCAAAATATATAAACAATACTGTCTCAACAAGGGAAAAATACTGCCTTACATTGTGGGAGACATCATCTGATTGGAAATTGTGTGACAGGATAATATAATCATGGAGTCACTAATGCACAAATGTTTTAAGCTAAAATCTTAAATTAAAAATTTTTACTTTTCATCTGAAAATTACCAGCCTTTATTTTTGTCCTTTTTAATAAAATATGTTTTTTTGAATATTTTCTGACTAGGGATAGGTGAAAGAAACAGCTACTTTGAAGTCAAATAAATATTCCTGAAAACTCTTTCCTCAGTATTTGGCCAGCTATAGCCTACCACTATTATTCATTTGGAAATTCAGTGAATTGAAGATGCAGACACACTGTGAGTGTCATGTTAATCGGTAATAATGTTGTAAAGCTAGTGGCAGTACATATTAGACTGGCAAGAAATTATATAGTAGAAAAATGTCAATGAGACAAGCTGAGGTCTACAAGAGTGACTTTTACTTATTTGTAGGATGAATTTTACTCAGTCATTCAGGTTCTATAGTTAAATATAGGGCCTCAATTCAACTTGAGTTTAATGGGAGCAACGTCCTCATAGTGGTGATAGAGCAAACATAACAATAAAAATTAACCAAGAGGTGACAATCTACTGAAACTGTGTCAGTTAAACAACTTCTACCTCAAGAATTCATCTGCAAATCTTGCATCTTACTACTGGTGATAAATCAATTCATTCTGCATTGTCTACTTTAACCCTTAAAAAAGAACTCATATCAAAAATGTCGAATATCTAGATTATTTCTCAACAGGCAATGTAGATTTGTTGGTTGTCAGTCACTGATTCACTCCCATAGAAGGAAGGAAACAGTGCAGAGGCAGAAACACCATTGGCTCTTTAATTCCTTACAATCCCAGCTCTTTGTTATTTATGAACTGGTAGAATTTAGTGGGACAATCTGAGCTAAAATGTGCAATTCATTATTATCCAGATTTCTTTATAACTTTATTCATTTTGAGGAAATTGCAGGAAGCACAAAATGATTCCCCTAGAAATGAAGTAGCTGATACATTACATTTATTACAGCTGTGAAGCCTTCAAGGTAGATGAGTAATAATACTTCATTCTCAACAATAGCTTTACAGAGAATGCTTGGAGACTTGTGAAGGATGATTAACAGACTGTGCATTCCCATGTAATGGCATCATGCTACTAATTCACTCCAAAATAAGTTCACCATTCACTACCAACTAGGAAAGAAATGAAAAGAGCTGGCATTTTGCTCAAATTATCTGCTTTCATAACCATTCATTTTCAAGCCAAGGCCAAGAGCTTTTCTAAAAAATATGTAAGTCTACAGGCTATATTTACCATAAATGTACATTGTGTCTGCACTCAAGCTTTTTTATTAAAAATATAAAAGATTTCAAAACTAGAAGGGCATCAACTAATAATACAATCACAACAACTCATGGGAACCACGCTTAAAATTCTGTTATTCCAATGTTTGAAAAGTGTCACTGATTGCAAAAAATAATAGCTTTGATGTCTTTCTTCCTTTTTTTGTTTTGTTTTGTTTCACTACTCAGTGTTTTGGTTTTTTTATGTATAACACCAGCAGGAATAAAACTGATGGGTTCTGTTCTTCCTAAATTTTGATCTTGAGCAAAAAACACAGAACACATATATAGTGAAATTCACCAGCGGCCTTGTTAACCAGATCATTTTTAGAAAGTTGCTTGTGTGGCTCATAAATCATTATTGACATCAAATTTGAGTTACATTTACTTTTAGTAGTTCTCAAATCGTTGGGTTTTGGTGGTTTTTTTAACAACACCAAAACAGTGTCTGGAGATATTTAGTGACTGAGTGTTATGCTCCCAGACTACAATTTGGAATGGAAGAAAAAAGGAGGGAGTAAGGGATGAGCTCTGCAAAAAATTGTTGTATTTGAGAGGTGATGGAATTAGTTAAGCACTGTTTAAGCACATACTGGGCAGCAGATTCCCTCTGGGCAGACTGAAGCTGTAATTCATGCAAAGATTTCTGCTAACATCTTAAAGAGGAGGATACAAATGAAAAGGGTTATATATAGCACAGCTTGGAGCTGAAGTAGTGGCTTTATGTTCATAATGTATGTCACAAAAGTAGTTAAAACAATTTTTAGTTAACATACATGACTTTAAATTCAAAGACGGTTTAGGCTAGAGAAGCACTTTGTTTATTGGTGTGTGTTGGGAATGTGCTAATTCTCTCCTTCAGAAGAACATTTTTGTGGAATGTCAAAGAACAAGCAGAGAAATAAATCTTGAACATTGTTTCAAATGCAATTTAAACTGAATAAGGGAAGGATTTGAGATGTTACAGTGGTGTTCTGGAAACCTGACACATCCTACCTCAGGCCCACTGATTAGGTGACCGAACAAGCTCAAGTCATTACAGCTTGAAACAAATCTCTATACCTCTGAGTTTCTTGATTGGAGCCTGCAAATGTTTACACTGACTTTGTGAAAATAACAGAACTTTCCAAAGCACTTTTGCAGGCAGATACTTGACTTGAGATATTAAATTTCCTTAGAAACTCCTAGATATTGATTAGTCATGCAACCCTCAGCAGGACTGGCTGTTTCTCAAAGCATTGCATTAGACATTGATCACTGCAATCTGCGAGTTGAATGAAAAATGGAGTCTGTGGGTTTTCTGTTCATACTCAGAGCCTTTAACAACATCATCTGGAAGAAAGTTGTAGTCCGCTGTCACATTCTGTATGTGTATTTTGGGACATACAATTCTTGTTTATAAGTGTAAGTCTTCACCCAGGAGAGGGTGAACTATTTAAGAGTATTTACTACAGCTGGTAACTGCAGAAAATGCTCTTTTAACAAATGCAGCAGAGATCCCTGATTTTAATGCTGAATATTCACAATTATTAATGCCATCCTAAACAGTTTGTTGCAAAAGTGGTGCATGAGCTTTTTACTTGAGTATTAGTGGATTGCACATAACCCAGTGGGGCTTTTCTGGGTTGAAGCGTGTAACGTTCTGTAAAAGTGTACCGATCTTTGTTCACCTGTAAAGGATAAGCTGCAGAAGCGATGGATATATTCATTGAGACTTACACGCTCTTTGAAAAGGAGCTGACATCCTCTGCTGCAGGCAGCCTTTTAACTATTTAAAAAATACAGTGAATAAGCACACACACTCTCAAACACTGTATCTTTTCCACAAAAATTCAGAGAAAACAATAAATAAATCACAGCGAGTTCTAGAAAAAGATTCTTAGAAAAAAAAATAGATAAATTTCTCCACGAATGTAATGAATTTAATTATGACAGATTTCTCTATAATGAGATGAATGAGGATTTTTTTCATTTAATGAAACTGTGTCTAGTTCTTTCATTACTATAGTAACCAGCAAAGCATTCTTAGCAAAACTTTACAGGATATTTACATATACATACATATATGTATATATATGTGTGCGTGTTTGTGCACATCTTTTTCATAAAATTGTGAAAAATTATTTGGAGCTTCCAGTTGAAAACTAAATGTTAAGGGGAGATTTTTCTCCTGGGTTTTATCACTTTGGTGTCTTGCAGATTTATGTTGAATGTGTCTAGTTTTATTTTCTCTTTTTATATTTTCACTTCTTTTCCCAAAACTCAGGATACTTACCTGTTCTTTTTCCTATTTACTCTGTTTTTATCAGCCTACTTTATTTATTTCTATTATTTAAAATGAAATTCACATGTTATATAAAATTTGAAACAGCACTGAACAGAACCATTGGCATTTGCAAGTCAGTGCTATTGTCTTGTCATAACCTCAGGTAGGTAAAGTCACCATCATAAATGAAACAGGATTCTGTGCATTTACAGCATTATGGATTACAGTGATTTAATGAGAGAACATGTATTGGAATTAAAAACCCAAGGAAAATAGTCTAATTTACTGAAGAAGTCTTTTATTTAGGTCTCTACCAAAACCATGAATGAATTTAGAAGGCAGCCTTCAAGAGCAAAGATGAATTTGTTGTTTATCTTCTGTCCTGTTTTCACTGCAGTATAAAAATCACAGGATTCAATATTTCTTCTCGGGTTCAATTCCAAGTATGATTCAATAGTGTGGATGTTGTGTATTGCAAAGCTTTTAAATTTATAGAATTTCTGCATGTGCCAGTGTGTCAGCTTTACTGAGACTTACAGCAGCTTTAGCTGTTTCTGCTTTGTGGCAAGTGTGTCTTTATTGCAAAATATTGCCATAAAATACACTAAATGAACAACTACATCTTTTTAATCACCCGGTTATATACTCTAGCAGAGCATGCAGAATTTGGGTTCGTTTATATATATAGCTTTTTTTTTCTTGGTTTTGTATCCTATCTATCAAACATACATCTTATGTCAAGTTTCCCAAGGCAGCTTCAGGTCATAATCAGACTCCTATCAGCTGAATTAGCAACAATACAATAACAGTATTTGTTTGCTTAAGAACTTCCTTGTTAGTGTTCCAAAGTGTTTTATAAAAACTTAAATAGTGCAGTCAGCTGGGGTTAAAATTTCCTTTGTTTGTTTGAGTATCTCGCCCCCCTTCCTCCCCTCTCCCCAGAGGTACAGGCTATCCAATGAGAAAATGGGGAAGAGGGGACTACGGTCATGCAGCTCCCCCAGCCCTCATTAGCCACAGGGCATTTCTGTTCTGATGTCACATGTCATAACCCCAGGAAACGCCTTATAACCCCCTACCCTCCATTAGAATCAATTCTGTATCTATTCCTGTCTCAGTTCAGCTTATGAATAGGTAATTGCAGCAAATGTATTTCAGTTCTAATGATCATTTATTTAACTGCAGCTGGTATAGCAAAATGGATGTTTGTTTGGCCCTGATTTCAGTTGATTATAACTTTATGAAATAAAAAGTGAGATTGGCCAAGTCAGTTTTCTGTTAAAGGGGACTTTTTTTCATGGCATTAAAAAGAAAAATACCTGTTGCACAGAGTGGTATTAGGGGAAAAAAACATTTTGGACCCATATAAAGCATAGCTTTTAAAAAGGAGAAGTTGTTGTAAGGCTCCCATAATGTGAGAAACCAAAATAGGCTGGTAGACTACTTTTCTTGCAGGGGCAGGATTTTTGTCATCTAGATGGAAACTGAACAGCTGGAAAGAACTGCCCTGTGACCCTCAGAGGTCTCACGACATAGATGATCCAACTGCATGATCCAAAAATGTTTTCATCACCAAATGCCATAGAGATCCAGTGTGTGCTCTATAGATAATGGTGTCTGAACTCCTCCCTGCTTTCAGGAGACAGTGGTTTACAAGTTACTTGGGAACTTTACCAAAAAGTAGGAGATGGAAGCTGCTTTGGGTAGGAGCTGGTCAAAGCCCAGGCAGGAGAAACCATAGAGATGGAGAGGAAATTAAACAGGGAAAAGGAGGGAGCAAGTGGGAGTTGATGGGTATGTTAAGTACTATGTGTCTAAGTTCAAACAACTAAGTTTGAACAACTCTGCTTTTGCAGTGCATGGAGAGAATCAAGCATTTGACATCTGAATAGACTGCTGGGACAGGTTAGACAGAATTCTCACCACCAACTGTGAGAGAAACCTAAAGCCTAATTTCTTCAGATTTAGATACCTAAAACTGGGTGAACTGAGTCTGACCTATGCATGCATTGAGAAATTAGATGATCTCAATGCTATACTGTCCCTTACATACGGGGATAGATTTCCCTATATGTGCCTATTAGGGTAATCTTTGTTGATTTTGCTACCTTGCATATTTTTCCTAAGAACCTGCTGCCTCCAATATGGCAAATAGTGCCTGAGAAATGAATTAGGACTATGCAGAGAATGAGTGTGCTGCAAACTGGCTTCTTGCCTTATAAGATAGAGAAGTTCAAAGTCGCGTTATAAATATAGCAAGAGAAGTGTTGGGAGAGAAAGGATGGTTTAATCATTAAGACAGCTGAACGCTGCGAAAATGCCGATCTTTGCATCAGTGGCATTTTTGGTGGAGCCAAGCAATTCACTTAAAGCAAATTTTTCACCAGTAGTCACTACTGCGCATTACTCATGTTCTGATTGCCCAAACTGGGTCACATGGGGCTGGATGTTTCAAAACTGAGCACTCACAGCTGCAAATGACATCAGTTGTGTTTGAAAAGTGCTCTAAAAAGTGTTTTTATTACTGAGCTTGTGTGTATAAACTTGACAACATTGGTGTTTATCTGTGCCTCAGCTCTCTGTTCATAATATATGAATAATAGCCCCATCAAACTCCCAGGGATAGTGTAAAGTGAAAATCCTCTCTTCTGTAAAGTATGCCAACTCTTTGCACAAAAGACCACAGAAATAGCTATAATGACCTTATATTTCCTTCAGAGTTTAGCTAGTATGCTCTAAATAAGATCTAGAGCCACTTGTACCAGAAGAATAAAAAGAAATATTTAATAACATTCATTCGCTGTGTTAGGCTTGGAAAAGAAAAAAAGATTTAGTTTGCGTCTCTAACTGACACACATACACAGACAGGCCAGATGGAGATTGCACTGGCAACTTCCCTTCTGAGGTGTTTAAAAGATAATCTTTTTATTTTCTTTCTTTCTATTTGTTTTGTGTTACTGGTGTGTTCAAACTTTTCTGGGGTTTTGGAGGTGGGGGGCTAGGAGTGTTTTGGTTTTTTTTTTTTTTGGTTTCTTTTTTTGGCCTGGAATACCAGTTTAATTAGGGATGCTGGCCATAAGGCTTGGATAACTCAGGTCGCAAATCCCTTCTCCATTCAAATCAATGGAAAGATTTACAAAATGCTGAAGAGATTTTGCCTTCTCTGCAATGTGGCGTCAGTCAGAGACACTCAAGCCAATAAGACAATTCTAGAACTGGACGTGGAACGGCTATGTCAGCTCCCAGCCCAGGTTTCCTGCCACCTGTAGGACACATGCAGTAATCCTCGTGATCTGCTCTGCACTGGGGAGGCCTCATCTGGAAACTGAGTGCTGGTTTGGACACCTGCCTTCAGGTGAGGTGCAGATACAAGCCAGAGAAGAACAATGAGGTGGAGAAAACATGGCCGGGGAGAGGAAATACTGGGAAGAACTAGGACTGTGTAGTCTAAATGAGGGAAGGTTGAGGGAGGTGGGGTTTATGGTTTGAGTTCAGAACACATAGAATTCTGCAACAGGTGAAAGGAAAAATTATATTATTTGCAAGGCAAAACCAGTAAGAAATACATGATGTAATTGATTTTCAGTGGGACCCTATTTAGATATCAGGAATAGCTTCTAATATAAGCAAAGCACTAGTGGTGATTCACTGAGCCGAAGTTCCCATGGGACTTTGGGAACTTCTACTTCAGTAAATTCTTAGGAAAAAGTTATAAAAGGATCTCAGGATGCCCAAGAGGATGGATGAGGTGAGCTATCTGGGACCTGCCAATTTTGTCATTCCACACTTCTGTGTTTCAGCTATAAATCTTCTCAGTAAAGCAAATTAACTTATGTTAAGAGCTGCACTCTCATGATTACAACATTTCAGGAATCCTGGGTACTTGGTCTGTAATGGAACTGCAGAGATATGAACTATTGTGTCCTGTAGTTACATTCAGTCATTTAGGAGCTATCGACTACAGTCAAAGCTTTTGCTAGTTAGTCCAAGAAACACTGCCGAAAATATCTGTCTAGTTGCTGTCAACAAAACCTGCTATTAATGTGTCATTTGTAAGAAGAAATAATATATGTTTACATGTAAATGTTTTTATACATATATTTACATTTACATTTACATTTACATTTATGTTTATATTTATGTTTATGTTTATGTTTATGTTTATGTTTATGTTTATTTATGTTAGCATAATAGAGCCTTTTAATGGGTGTCAGGTGCTGAATGCTAGAATGGAATTTGTTTATACAGTTCCAGTCAAACATAATTTATGGACAACAAAATGATTAATGAGGAAAGAAAAGCTCCCCCAAAATACTTTCTCATTACAATGCATGCATGGTGCTATATACCAAAAACTCTCTCCATACAAGCAATGCCTATTCAGTTTACATTTAATAATGAAGAAAAAAAAAAGAAAAAACCCAAAAAGCTCTTAGGAAAATGCTATACTCTTTAATATGAGTGTAGTACACTCAGCAGACAATCCTGTCTGCTTTAAGTTCCTACTTCACACGAAGTGAAGGAAAACCACTGCTTTAGTAAGTCTCTAGCTTAGTATAAAATGACCATGTCAGAGTACTCCCCTGAGCATTACTTCGTTGTACAAGAAAGCAGTATTTAACTTTATTAAAGTTAGAAAACAAACTGCTGAGGGAGAATAAACTATACACATTAAAAGGAAGGAAAAATATTTCATAAACATAAAGTTGTGCTTCCAAAATAAGTTTTATTATTTGAATTGTACCCTCAATCTATGTTTACATTCATAAAGCACTTTGCCATACCCCTCAGAGAGACTTTTATAAAGTGAAAGACATTTTTTAATTACCTTAAAATACTTCTCGTGAGTTGTTGTTTGCTGGTTTATGTTTTTAGGGAATCTTATTCAGGTTAGAGGTTAAATTTTAACTCCATTGTTTGTTAAATTGCTCATTTTAGCTTCTTCAGCCCTTCCCAAGTCAGAACCTCTGAACAGGCCTGATCAATCAGGCACTGACATTTCAAGAGAGATTTCCGCTCTGAATACCAGACAGCAGGATATACTTATTCTTTGCCTAGCTTTTAGTTCAAAATTGAATCTTGAGCATTTAGAATTCATGTAAGTTTGATCATATATCACTTAAAGCTACACACCATTCTCTTGGAAACACTTCCAATTTCCTACACCTTTTCACCCTATCAACATTTCCTTGAGTAAGCACTGAAAAGCTTCTTTCTCTAGACACCGTATTTCTGTTGCTGCCTATTTTATTTAAGTGTCTCTACGTAATTTAACCAAAACTGAGATAATCCAAAGTACACTATCACCATATTCTGCATTACATAAGATCTTTATGAGCAATTGCAGTGGACAGACAATTAAATAAGTAAATAAATCTCAGTCAGGAGGTGAAAGAAAACATTTACTCTTTGTCCTTGATGAACTGGTTCTGAAAACACGAAAGGAAAAGCTTTGATAGGTCTTTGGAGGTAACCAACTCCAAAACTGATGTTTGAAGCAATTGACTGATTCTCTGTAAAATGAGATGCCAGAATTTCTTTCCTGGATAAATAATGCACTAAGAAATAAAAATAAGCCTAATATTTTTATTTATTTTTTATTTTAACAAGATGTGTCAGCGGAAGAGTGAGCAAGAAAACTCTGAAAAGTGTGCAAGTAATTTAAATTATGAGATTAAAATAACTCTAACTTCAAGCCCCTCCTCTCCCAAATGATTTACTTTATTTGTAGCTAATTGTATACTAAAGAGGTATGTTCTGAGACACCAGAGCCCAACTCTGACATTTACTATTTTGTAAAATTTACATATGAAGTAGCACTACATCTTGGCTGTTGTGAGGCATTTATAAATGTCGGCACCAGAACTAAAATCAGCCTTCTCTAAAAAAATAAATTTATAGTAGATGCCATTAGGGCCAAGAGAGAACACAACGCTGAGCAACCAAAGTGAGATTTGTTTGCCTTAGTGCCAGCATCTGGGATTTCTTAGACTCCTGTTAGCGTCAGCACAACATTTGGAGACCCCCATGTCTTGCCCAGTAAGACAGACCTGGCTGTGGGTCACCTGGCTGGGGTTGGTAGCAGTGCTGCCTGTCCCATCCGACGGCTGGGGAAGAGCCTGGCTATGCAGCCGTGCACTGGCTGGAAAGGTAGCACACAGAGCAGAGGGGCTTGCTTCTACTTTAAAAAAGTAATAATTAGTGCTTGGCTCATAGCTAATAATTAGAGCTTCCCAGAGCTCCTAAAATGATAAGAAAGTTGAAAGATGTTAGTGTTGGCTTTGAAAGAATACAATTAGCTCAGTGCTTTCCTTCAGCCATTTCTTTTTGAAGTTCTTTGCAGAAAAAGCTAAGCAATTTCCCTTCTCTTTTAACATCAATATCAGTAAAGGACTCTGTTTAAATAGTTTTCTGTTGTCTGCAAACAAATCAAAGGAAAATAAAGTTAATTAACTGAATGAAAATGTGGCTGAGAAAAAAGGGGAAATTATTCACTGTTGGTTCTTTGGCTCTAAAATGTTGATTGCATTTAGATACTTGAGCGAGGCCTCTCTAACCTAAAAAGCTGCCACTGTGACTTACTGCCAAGACCTCTGGTTATACGGTTAAGCCTCAGGCCAAACTTGAATGACACAGCAGGCTCAAAATAAAGTGTAACCTTCTCCTGTGTAACATGCTCGTTTCAGTTTGGGTTACATGAAAAGCAGTGCTTGCGGGATTGTTTTAGCTCTTACTGTAAAGCATGAGGTGTGGAGGAGGATGATCCAATCTCACTCTCCCTAGAAATTGTGCCTGTGACTCAAACTCCAGCTTATCTTGTTCTGGCTGGATGAGCTCCTCTTGGGAAGTACGAAAGTAACAGTGACTGCAAAAATAGCTTTATTAGACAATGTAGTCTTTCCAGTCCTTTCTGGAAAGGAGCAAGCTTTTACAAACCAATTTAATTGTCTTTGCACAAGCAGATCAGATGTGCTTTGCCCTGCCTTAACTCTTTAAAAGAAGTTATAAACACACTGGATTCCATTTATTAACCAAATTGTAGAGAACCAATGAGGTTCACAAAGAGGTGACACACTTGTGCTGAAAGTCCATGTGCTCACACTGCCCAAGTAGTGGGATGTTAGAATATTTCTGGTTTTCAAAGGATGAGAAGATCTCACCTAGAATAGAGAAGCTGAAACGGATTCACACTTTATTCCATACCTATAGCCTGGCTCTCTCCAAGGAGGGTAAAGTTTTCCTTCTCACAAGTGTTGATAATGGAACAATGAATTACTGAGAGGGTTTTCTCAAGCACTAGCAAATAACTATCTAAAAGAAGGATCAGAAATTAAGGTCATCCTGGTGTTACTGGGGTCAACACAGCCATGCAGCAGGTTTTATTGCTTTCCCTGGACATCCCCATGATGGCTGTAACTCTCTCTGCTGAACAGAGACAGAGCTCAGAGCCTGTCATACGCTGTGTGAGGGGACTGAAAATGAACAATTTGCACAGGGGTGAAGTCCCTAAAACCTGTCCTAAAGATGTTTGCCTAACAGACCGTTCCAGCTGCTGTTTTCTACACTAAAATTACGTACAGGAGTGACTAGCCGATGCTATAAATCACTGACTTCACCAGAACTGAGCCAGGGAGGGACATGAGGTCAGTGCATCTCTATTGATGACTGGAGCTCTCCCAGTGCCATACTGGTGCAGAAAGGCCAAGCACTGGGGAGATGCCTGCATCTCTGGTGTGTGCCAGGTCTCCAAGCCATCCATAGGGTCTGCTCCCACTGCCAGCTGAGGTCCAGGTGCCCTGATGGCAGTACCAGGAGCCTCTCCACAACCCAGTTGTTCCCTGTGAAGTGTCGCTATTCCTCTGGTCATAAGTTGCCATGAGTAATACGAATGAAAAGGCACACTTGCTGGGAGACCACTATAGGCTACTGGTAACTTCAGCAGTGTGAGGTTTCTCTCAGTACCCACATGCCTCCAGCACACAGCTCAGCTGTCTGGTAATAAATTACCAGTTACTCGTGGTGTCTGGCAGAGTGGGAAAGTCTTAAGTGTGCGGAAACACAGGTAGGTGAAATTCACACCAATGATGCCTGTGAACTGCACTGTAAGGTCATTACTATATAGAAAGTATGCAATTACCCTGAGGGTTGTCATAATCATGTTTGTTGGTTAAAGAAAGAGAAAACAGACACTCAACACAATTTGGTTTTGATAGTGTAGAATGTTTGGGTTGTTTGCTGGAATAGTTAGCAAGGATATGTAATCCTCAGCTATAACTGAAACATAACCATGGTAATATGTTAATAAGCAATGGTGTGATTTTAAAGAAAATCACTTCTGCAACCAGTGAGAATTTTATTCTAACGTATTAAACTATGTGTTTAAGAAACACTTAGTCAATAACTATGTAAGTGAGCAAAAGTAAGTTTCATAGTTTTTGTTAAAGTAATGTTTCTGGACCTGGTACTCTATGCATTTGTGAGGCCAAAGTAAAAAACCTCTTTGATTTCAGCAGCACAGAATGCTAACTCTGCATCTTAATTTCTGTTCAAGCAAGCCTGTGGCTTTTTGTGATGTTAGTGTGGTTAATCAGAAATGAACCTAGAAAGGGTAACAAATGTGAATTGTAGCCTGTAATTAGAATGTGGTCTGGCAATATGGGAGTACAGTATTTATGTGTACAGAGAGTTCCGTTTCATTTTTCTTTTTTCCTTTCCTTTTCTTTTGCTTTCCTGTTTTTACTCATCTATGTATAGCTGTGAAATAAGCAAGTCTTTAACCACTGAGGACTGTATGATCCTTATCTAGGCACACTATCTGTTGATGGGAAGTTAAGAAATGTACCACAGGCCCAGCTTCAGACATCTGCTGTGTCAGTGCATCCTTGCTGGTTCGTACGGCGCTGCATCGTATGGCAAGTGCCAAACTGGCCCTGTGCAGCTCTTCTGCTAAAGGTCAATGTGAGCGGGTGTGGGCTGTGTGGCAAAGCCCAGTTACAACTGGAGCTACTTCGGAATCAAAACTGGGAACAGAAAGTCTGAGATACAGCTTTACAAAACTCTTACTTCTCTCTTTTATTCTGGGAGAGGGAAAGTGCCATGGGGGAAATAAAGAAACCAGCATTGGAGTGAAAAAGACAAATAATGCAGAAAAGCATGTTGTGCTGCCTTGGCTCCTTTTTAACGGTGTATAGGTTAGGAAAACTCCTCAACAGAGCTAACTTCAGCAAGAAAAATGCCTTAACAGATAAACTACAGGTTTTAATTTATGAAGGATTGATTTATAACTGTTGGTTGAAGAGGCATTTGCCAGGTGTTGTCTCTATAACGTTCATGTTCGTAATGTAATGTGACTGAGTCTGGAGAAGGGAAGTCTTGTATGCCCACTGAATGTAGATGTAACCCAGACCAACCCAAACTCTCTTAACAGTCTCAGAGATTGGCTTGAATCATAAAATTCAGCTTGGTTTTAAACTGGAATTTCTCAAGATCAGGTTTGTAATATTTGAATGTAGTAAGCTGCTTTGTAAAAAATTGATTCTCAAAATTCAGACTCAAATTGCCATTGGGGTGGAGACAGAGAGGTGGGGCAGTTGTTTTTCAGAATTCTTTTTTCAGGCCAAGTGAAAATAACGTAAATTACATCATCAGTGGTGAGCTTTCCTGAAATTTCAAATCAGGCAAATAAAGTTTAGCACTCACACCATAACCTCTTGAACCTCACAAAGCTTTTCACTTCTGAAAGCCTGTTGGAATCTTACGCGCTTGAAAAAACACTGTATAATAGTTAAGTATAGGAAATGGGTGCCATGTTATACCTCTCCTATATAAAGAGGGAGAGAATGGTTTAGTTGTTTCAAATCTAATCTCTGCCAAAGCTTTGCCAAGTCATTGCCATTAAGATCACTGCTTCTACAAGAATGTTGTCCCATGATTTCGGAAAGATGTACTCAGCACCTATGATTAAGATTAAACTGAAAATAATGCTTCCTCATCACAACTTGCCCTAAACATGTAGTCAAGGCTGATTCAGATGAGAAAATCCATGTAATGAATCATCAGACTTGTTTCCTGCGCTGCCTAGACAGGCCATGCTGTCTTTAATTCCATTTTTTGCTACAAAAAAATCCTTCGACATATGAGACAGACTGGAATAATAACTCAGCATTGGGATATGTTTTATTAAATTTGAGCTGGTCACCATGGGTTTCTTTAAAACCCACAGAGATCTAGGAAATATAGTCAATAAGAATTAACGCTAAATCAATCTCACCATAAGGTAGACAGCTACAATAGGTCAGACGAATTGCTCCCTAAAAAATAAATGCATATTCCTCTCTGTTGCTTACAAGAGTCACCAGAGGAGCAGCTGAGCTGTAGATGTCTGCATCCTACACCTCTGTGGTTATCTGGGGTGAATATCCTTCACAGTGTCATAAATGCAGTTTATCTGTCATGTGTCCCTTTTCTCTTGAGCTTTAGAAATATTCTGTAGAATTGAGTACCTCTGAAATCAAAAGTCATCTCTGGAATGTCACATCCAGAGGCTGGGCCTTGTTGTGGAATTCCTCCAGAGCTGAAATTTCCTTATTAATTTCGTCAGGCATTTCAGCAAAATCACTTATTTTTCCCATGCTTTACTAAATTTTGTAAGATATCTCTGTAAGGTTCTAGTCAAATATGTTAATTTATATATCCTCCTGTGTGTAATCTCCACATCATAGGACCTGAATACTATTTTTGAGCATACCTCATCCTCTTCCTAATTTTATTTGGGCCTGTATGCATATATATAGATATATACACCTCTACAGCAATAATTATACAGAAATAAGGAATGATATAACAGACACCAACTGTGAGCTATCCAGAGACATAAACTCTGAGTATTATATGTATATATATAGTTATACCAACACTATTAATTCTGTTATTATTTAAAAGAACAATGCCACAGGATACAAGAGAGGTGATTGTATTGACAGAGAATAAGATGTAAGGAAAACCACCAAATTTTCAGTGAATCTATTGAAAAACATTACTAAAAATAAAAGAGGGCAAACTTTGGAGTTACAGTCTCTTCATCAGTCTATGGGAAAGCAGAACAAAGGGATCAGAAAATGTATACTTAAAGGATGATGATTCAGAGCTCATAAGGGAATATGTTATTGTAGTATGAGTAAAAGGTCTATGGGAAATATTTTCCTTGGGAGACCAGGAAATGCCTGAAAAAACTAAGCCACAGGGTGCATTAAAGAGAAATGTTTCCCTGGGTCACCATTCTTTTTACAGAAGGAAAGAGGAATCTATTAACTCAGGAATGGACAGTAAGATCAAGGGAAATTAATGAGCTGGAAGAGAGCCTTTTAGAGCCGTAGTAATGCTCAGACCTGTGGGCTGCCCTGAAATAGGATTCTGTTTTCCTGAAAAACGGTGATAACTTCATGCAGCTGCTCATTAGATAGTGCAGATACCAAAGGAGAAATTGGAACTCTGGATGTGTTAGATTAGCGTTTTCCCTCTATTTCCTCCATTTATTTTCCAGATGGCATACTGTTTCCCTATTATGTTTTATTTATACAAAGCTAAGCCCGTTCCCCTTCCAACTCCATTAACCTCAGTGGAACAACACCAGAAATTACTATGGCCCATTGACTACAGAATCTTATTTGATATTGACTGTTTTCTTTAGGACGATTTGATTGACACAAATTATTGCAGCAGATGTGTACTGTAATTTGTAATGGAACATTTTATCCATTTAAATCTAGATAGCCTTTCTTCCAGAGTCTCTGTTTGTAATGCTGCTTATTGAGATCTTTGAAACTTTATTGTATCAAATAGCAGGTATTTGTAGGGGCAGCTAAGAGCTGTGCAGGATTAATGCTCAATCCTTCCACACTTAAATATCTTGCTGTTTTCATCTTGTCTTAGGTCACCAGTGGGAATGAATTTGGTCACCTTACTTTGGTACATATTTACAAAACTCAGGGAAGTGCCATGGAATTTGAAACAATTGTCAGTCTCACTTCAAAAGGGTACCAGAATTGAAATGATAGAAATCTCGTGGACCAGGATTGAGGTACTTTGCAGGGTTATGTCAGATGCTTAACACTGGTCTCCAATACCTTTTTTTTCTTTTATTCTTTTTTTCTCAAGCTCTGAATTTCTTCATCATAAATATTAAGTATATATTACAGGTGTAGAGAACCTGGCAAAGGGAAAGTGGTATGAAAAGGATAATGCTTGACATTTGTCTGTTTTGAACGGGACTCAATAAGACTAATCATCGCTTTAAAAATTTACAAATATTGTAATAGCTTTTATTTGAAGAGCAAGAAAATGGCTATTCCCTGGTTTGATGCTTTGTGAATTGAAAGATAAGACCTTCTCAGGTACCATATCAGGGCAAGGCATGCATTTTTGTGCTTATGACACAGAGCAGAAATCACACTGTCTGGGGTAAGCATGGCTTTGAGTATGGCCACAGCTGCATTGTCTTCACAGCCAAGTAAACAGGAAAACACTGTCCAGGTTGAATGGAGACAGATGTTGGCAGAGAGAGACAGTGCAATGGGGTAGCTGTTGTGCCCTCCCCTGGCACAGACCCTGTGCTCCCCTCAGGAGATGCTGGTGGTCTGGGGTGGGGGGAGACAGGTCCTTACCTACAACTAGGAAACCTGAAAAGTCTGGAGAAACACCATGGTCCAGGTAGCCTGCTGCTCAGAAGAGCTCATTATCTTAAATCCAGCTCTGTGTTGATGCACCCATCCTGCTGCTGAGTTAGCTGGGGAGCCTGTTCCAGCACACTGGCAGGCAGACCCTCCCTGGCTCTTGAGAGAAATTCTAGATCCCTGTGTGCTATGGGGGTGTGGAATAATTACTATGCACTATAACTGATGAACAGTTTTTGACAGATGGCCAAGATGGAAATCAGAACAAAAGGTTGTTTTGGCTTGATCCAAAATATAACAGTTTACTTCTGACTTCTCTCTCACCAAAATGAGAAAAACCTAGGTGGGAAAAAAAAAAATTGAATTGTTTTTTCTTTGATGAAAACCAAAATGTGCTTGATTTTAGTGAAGGGACTTTTTTCCCCGTTCCTCCCCTTTTTCTTTCTTTTCAATTAACTTTATCTAAACTTTCTCTTAAAGCCTATAAACCAGAGAGAAAATAGTTTTTATCAAATGAAACGGTCTGATTTCCTCCAGTGTTTTTTGTTTGGGTTGTTTTGTTTTTTTTTTAGCCCAATCTGCTAATTAAACTGCACCTAAAGTCACAGATACTTTCTATTACACAAAAGATACAATCTTAGTGTCATAGCAGCTTGAAGCATTACATTTTATTTTACACAAGAGAATCAAATATAACTCTCCCAAAGCAACCTCTAGTGTACCTGAAAGACATGCCTTTTGCAGGGATAATATTGCTCAGATACCACCAGTCGTCTTCTCCTTTCCCATAACACTTATCAGCCTCAGAGGACTCATAAATATGCATTAAGAAATTTATGGCTATTTCACAATGTATTAAGGCAGCTATCCTCTTTTACTAAAAATCTTTCTTATACAAAGGGTCAAATGGAGTTTTCACACTTAAGCTTTCTTCATAGGGTTTAGAGTGATTAGAGGTTCTTCGTTAGTCTGCTGCCTGGAAATGGTCCATCGGTAGTTAATCAGTGTTTCATTGCAAAGCCCCCTTACAATATGCATAGACATAGAAAATGTTTATACCTTTAACAGCTGTATTTGACCCTACATTGTAGTTATCACTAAACTGCAAAAAAAAAAGAGAGAAAAAAAAAAGTAACATGTCACCCATGAAGCAATTAGGAAGAAAGATTTTCATGGATCCGAGACACCCAATACAAGCAAGGAAGACAAATTAATTGTAATATTTTAATATAATAAAGAATATATGATGTTTGGTGACAGAGAACAAAAAGTCTGCTTTCAGAAGATGGAAGAGTGACTTTTTTTCCAGATGTCAACTTTAAAGAAGCCTGGAAGTTTGAGAAGAAGGCAACACCCATACCTATGTAAACCATGGACAGAAGCCTATTTTAAGTTGTTTTCAGTGTGCCCATTTTTCTCTTGATCAAGCAAGAACTGATAAAAGTGAGAGTAAGAGTATCACACCTCTGGGTCATACCCCTTTAAAGCTGCTCACTCTTATCTCTCTCCTAGTATGAATTTCCAAGTGGCTGAGACAACTTTCAAAGGCTGGAAAATGAAGGTAGACAATACCAAACAAAAAAGAAATACAATTCTTTTGCAGTGACGGAGAATTTGGTGACTATCAGTCCTGCCTGGAGGAATGATATGTTCTACCATGTTCTATGCTTACAAAAGTATTCCCTGTCTTTCTAAAACATAGACATTAACTAGTGGGAGAGAGTGCCCGGTGCAAACAGTGGTGCAGGGAACAAAAAGGGCCCTTTGCTCAGGTGTTGCCCTTTTGCTCTGCCTTCACCCCTGCGTACCTGTCTGCCTCGGGACGGTGGCTCTGTCACCCACACCTCCACCCTTGCCGAGGCTCATGCTGCTTGGAGCGATGTGAGCATTCCCAAATGAAATGCTGCTGTCTGTGTTATATAAATAGCATACTCGCCTCACAGATGAAGTGATTATAAGGTCTCCTCTCACCGTGAAAATCTATTAATCCAGTAATCTATACAGCACTGAGGCAATATTTCTTTGGGAGAAAGCTCTAGCATGTTAGCCTGCTCCCCTCCTTCCTGCGGGGCAGAGGCAGGACAGTCTTTCTCTGCCATCCTTCACAGGATTTGAAGCTTTTGTGCCAGATAGAAAGCCGAAGCTGAAATCCTGGGTTAATCCTGTTATCTGGTACACAGCCTAACGCACACTTTGCAGAATCCACCTCCATGCTTTCCCCATACGGGAACAATTTCAAAGGTCTTGTATTGAACGGATGATATCAACTCTTGTGTCTCTCCTTCCTCTTCCAAATTGCACTTTCTTTTAGAGTTCCCTGTCTGTGCTGGGCAACAAGACTGACTTTCTAAACTTTGCTAAAATAAACATTTTGAATAAGATATATAGGTGTGCATACAGAGTATCATAATGGCGGATAAGAAATCCAAATAAAACAATAATGAATTAGCACCAATTTTAATCCATAAATCCTAAAGTAATTTTGCTCCATTCCAATAAAAATTCTGACAGGCTAGATGGTTCACTGGTTTCCAGTGATGCTTTTTATGTGACCCAGAATTCACTGCTGCCCTTCCTACATGTACCTCCCATGAAATTTCAGTGGAGTGTAAGTGTTTCAAAGAAAACATGTGGGTGGAGCAGCAGGTTTGTAACGGAAGAGTTAACTAGCCAGCGCATTTGCTAGAGTTGTGTTGTTACTGGAAGGAAGTCAATTGTATAATTTGCTAGAGAGCAGATATTTAACTATTTTTAAGCACTCAAGTGCCACAAATAGGAACTTAGGTCCTTTATATAGTCAATGGAGGAACACAGGCTCCTAAATTAGATGTTCTGGCATAAATCTGAAGGACTCTACCTCTCTAGAGTCAGACAATATTAATATTTCCCTAGTCCCTTTCTTCCCCTACTGAATGGCATAAATTTGTCTTGGATTGAATACAAAAAGAGTAGCCTTCATGACCACTGAAAACATGTACAGGAATAGAACTTACTTTCTTCTTTCTTCAAAGTAAGCAATAGATCACTGACCAGCACAGTCAAAAAAAAGCCACTCTCCCTAAAAGATTCAGAAGTATCTCCTCATTCTCTCTCCCCGAGTATGGTGAGCAAGTAACTGTAATTGCAAAGTGCCTAGATTCTTAGGTAGCAGAGTAAACCATGGAGACATGCAAAGCTAAAATAAACTTCTTGCTGTTGTGCCTCCTACTGAAGTTACTGGAAACGTAACTGAGGGCTGTTACGCAAAGCAGCACATGCCAGCATGGTGGAGGACAGCTGGAAGAAGAAATGCATATTGTGAATTATAATAACAACGGACAGGTGTATGAGAGATTTCTGAACTCGGGCACATGTCCCTGAAACTTGGCACCTGATGCTGTTTGCTCCTGGGCTGGCATCCAGCAGAGAGTGAGAGGGAGCGAAACTGCTGCCATTAGTTACGCAGTGTGCACACTTTCAGATTCACTAGAAGCCCCAGTATACTAGTGAAACATTTATAAATCGCACTAGAGCAGCTGCCAGACAAGACAATATGATCACACGATGTCTGGTGGAATATAAGGGATCTTTTAAAAATAGAAGGAAAAGTCAGATTCACACTGAAGACAGTAAAAAAAAAAAAGAACTATAGATCACCAAATATGCTAAAAATGAGAGTTTACTACTCTTGATGTTCTTAATAGTAGTTAGATAATTATTTACTTAAGTATATATTCTTTGACATTCAGAGTAGAATTCAGGCATCTTTTCTATGCTAGTCACAGGGGCATGTCAATGTTTGGCACAGAGAGACAGATACCCCCAGAGCTCATATCTTTGTCCTGCTGAATAAAGGAGCCCATATGATTAGTTCAGACATACAAGGTTGAAGCCATATAAACAGAACCCCCAAAATCAAATAATATCTAAGTGAACAGCATAGAAATGTACCATTAAGTAAAAATCATATATGAAAAAAATAATGGTCTAGAAAGTCATTTTTCTGTGCGTGTACTAGTTTTTAGAGACTGAGCATCCCCAGGCTGGATTACATTCTCCCTTTATTAAGCAGAATTTGTTGAAATTCTTAACATTTTGTATACTTCAAATCTAGCTCAGTAGACTATAGGAATTAATTTATCTCACCTACTGTTTTTAGACATCTACTATTTAGAAGTCTACATCAGGGTCAGTTCATTCCAGGTTCCCTTTGGGTTTAGTAGAGTCACTTCTAGGATACAGACCATCCAAGCAAAGGTAGAGGTGTGTGTCACCATGAGTTTTCTCAAACTCATGGGGTCAGGTGAATCCCACTCAAGGTATCTGTCTGAGACAGAGATTTCAGTCATAGTAAGTGTTTTCAAACAAATGCACCTATATTTAAAACCAGATTTTCTGGTTAAATAATCTGAACAAAACACTTTCTGAGGCATTTACAAGTGACTCCAGGATGAATCCTAAGCTTTGAGTACTCAAACTGAACTCTGCCTGTAATCACTCTGATCGTACAAAAGCCATATTAAATTGCACGTGGTCGTTTTCCTTCTGATAGGAAGGAAATGAGGAATTTTCTGATGAATAATATGATCCACAAAGCACTTTTTGCACTAAGTTAAAAGTCTTTTTCAATCTCAGTCCCAGTGGTAATAATAAATCAATAAATACAAAAATAGCTTGAAGAATATATTGTCGTATATGCTATTCATTGAAATCTAAAGAAAAATTGTGTGGCTTGTTCAATTTCTCATATGCTCGTGCCTCTCTGGGTAAATCTAAGAAATGCTAATATTTAAAGACTAATATGGAAATGAATAGAAATGATGCCTTGGGTACAGGCAAAGGTTGGCTGCAGAATTCAAAATGCAAAGAGAGATTTAATGTCCTAATCAGGAAGATACTTAAACACATTTTCAATTTTGAATGCCCAAAAGAATTAAAGATGAGCCTAATGTCAATCACATGAAACACCGTTCCTGACTGTCAGTGTTTTCTTGAGCTGAACATGAGCCTGCGTCTGGAAGCAAGAGACTATAGAATGTCAAAATTAGAAAAAACTTTACACATATTTTATTCTGTTCTCCTTAGAGCACACAGAGTTTCCTGGGCTTCTGTCACACTTTTGAAAAAGAAACACTGGTAGAAAAGAAGCCATCCTAAACCACAATGTGAAAATCCATACTGATGATATAAATGTTGAAGGATCCGTCCAAATAAATCAGCAAGACAGGGGATCACACAGCTCTAATCTGTATGAAGTAATTGTGTAAACCATCTTAGAAGGCAGTAACAACAACCCAGAGAATGGCATTGTTATGATGGGAAAAAACAGAATAAAATAAAATGTACAAGATGCAGCAAAGCCTTTGTCATTTGTAAACACTAGGACAGAATCCAACTGGCTCACTACTTTGTTAATCTCTGCTCCATTCTCTGTGACATTAATTAACTGCATTTGACTGGCAGTCATCTATTCCCAGTTTGGACAGTTTCCCCGTTAGCACACCAGGCATGTGGTTTGTACAGTAGTTATCAGGCAAAACTGTGAGTATGTTGGACTGGACTGAAACAGTCCTGGCCGTGTGAGTCAAATATCACAGGAATTTGTGAGGGGTATGTTTAGCCAGACATCTCAAGCCCTACGAAACACTTGTTAGAACANTGAATAGTCCATTACCAAGGTCTTAGCAAAAGGGTTTTTTTCTGGTCTTGCTCCCAGAGTACAATGTGTCCCAAGACTTATTCATTAGAACAGTGCCAGCCTCACAGCTGTAAAGCACAGTCATTGATCTCCAACTGGCTGCTGGCTCATAAGTATATGAATATCTATACATATACACACATGTATACCTATATACACAAATATATGTACAACAATTGCAAATTTCATCATTTTGCCTCCAAGAAAAAAAATAATCAAAGCACAAAGGAATCATGACTAGAAAATTATTTGAAGAATTTAATAGTAAACCTTGGCATTATAATGAAGTGATGGAGTTCTTATTTTAGAGAGAAAATGAAGTAACAGTAGCTTTGAAATCCATAGTGAAGCCATGCACATGTGGACAGAGAGATGAAGCTCGAGGCACAAACCTGATGCAAATCACACTGTGACAGCAACATTGAAAGCGTGAAAAAGAAACATGCTGTGTCTGGAAAGGTGTTTGAAAGTGCACCAAACGTAGCCCTGATTCATTCTGAGTAAGTTTGTAGGTAAAAGGGCTAAATTGTTTCTAGGAATTGTTTCATGTGTTTGCAGTTTGACGTCCACAGGTTAACACTGTGGTGTAGAGCTTTTCGTATGCTGATGTTTGGCTCATCCAAACTGCTAGACCCTCTTCTGTGCTCATTGCAGTTTTGCCTTTCATAGGTCACAGTAGAAATAGAGCGTTTTAATCTTACTGGTAATAAATGGGCTTTTGTTTGCTCCGTAGATTATGTGGAGACCCAGCAACTGAAATTGGTCTGCTTTCTCCTTAACTGTCCACAGTCTGGAAGTAAGTACTGTTGCTTTGGAAAGGCATTACACCAGTGTCATGTCAGATAGAATATTAAATATCACCCTAAATGGCATTAAATCAGCACTAAATAGACATTTCCCATTGTGAATATAACCAAATGAGTTTTACCGTATCTGGCTAGAGCATATAAACCACATTAGTTGTCTAATGTGGATAAAATGAAAAATTATTTAGACACATGGCTTTCTCCTGGTTTGACCAGTTTATTCCAGCAGAATTTCTTCTTGATGATTTCTGTGCTGTTCCATCCAAGCTTAAAAGAAACACATCTGGTGTGTGGGGCATGAGTGGAGAGGAGTGGAAATCTGCAGCAGCCATCGTGCAAGGATCCATTGCCTTCCAGAAACATATCCCTATTTCTGGAAGTGGCTTTGTGGTGAGGTAAAATATTTAAAGCCTAATTGACTACAGATACAAATAAACCTAGCAATTTCATGGCATTGGATCAGACCTGTGGCCCTCTGTTTTAGCGCTCCATTTCTTGAAGGGATGAGTCGAAGTCTATTTAGAAAGGTGTAGGGAATTGAGTAATTAGTAGCTAGCCCACTCACAGATAAATTGCTTTCTAACTAAAGTGACTAATAGACTAATAGACTAATTCAGCTACGTGACTGCATGGTAGGAGAGAAGAATCATGGACATGCTTAAGAAACCCAACTTTATAGAGAGACTTGTATATGAATCAAACATGCTGGCTTACCAGTTAACAGAAAAATTGTGGTCTAGCACACATCTCTACATCTAAGTAGCCAAAATCAACTTCTTTTGTCAGACCTGGACAGAGCATAAGTCAAACATAAATAGTGGAAATAAATAGCTGAAGAGCTAGGAAGTAATTCCAGCCAGATTCTAAAGGTGCAAAATAATCAACTGTGTGGTTTACACAGAATTGCATAATTCAGGTCTGGTTGTTCTCAGCTAATATTAACTTCATTTTTCTCCACTGTGAAATAAAGTGGATACAGCTGAGACATCTGCTGTTGCAAAATCACAGGTGGTACTCACCTGCCAAAAATAAGGCAGATGTTTTTGGCACCATAACTCTCTCAGTGCCTTTACCCAGCGAGGTTGTCTTCAAGCTGAGTTAGGAACTTCTAGAACTGATGAACATTAGTGACTGTGAAAGTTTTGTCCCTTTTTCTGATGACTCTCCCTGTCAGGTTTTGACATTGTGATGCTTTGCTCATGGATCACCAGAGGAACTGTGCTTGCTGACAGCTTCAGACTACATCACACACAAAGGAAGAACAGATATATTTTCCAGGCTTCAATGAAACTTTTAAAATGCAAAACTGTTTTAAGGTAAAAATCAGTATCTCCTATATCCATATGAGTTTTCAAGGAAAATGCCATTTATATCAAATGATACCTGCGCTGGCAGAATTCATCACAGAAGTGCTGAGGTGATAAACCCACAGATAATCAGCATAAAAATACATTGATGAGTGTTTGAAAGAAATGGAGACCTTTTCCCCTGCTATAATAATGAAATGGAATATAATCTGCAAACATGATCTGTTTTTTCACACCTGTTTCTAAGGGTCCTTCATAGAGATACTGAGCTCTTGTGCTGACTCGCCCTCCTATCAAACAGATGGATCCTTTCACTTCCAGGAGCGTAAGAGAATGAGATTCTCTCTGAGAGCCAGACGGATGTAAAGGTAGAGGCAACAGCAGAGTGTTGAACTTTACAGTTTCTTTTTTTTTCCTTTAAGACAGCATAAATGGCAAATGCAATGAAAGGGGAAGCTTTAGCAGAGATTCAGCAAGGGCATCAGGTGAGAAAAACCCTTCCCTTTGGATACACAGCTGCTTTCATACGCACATGCTTTTGGCAGGCTTTACTTCACTCACCTAGGGTTTGTTCAGCTGGTGAAATTCCTTACTTGTCCTCAAGTGAGGATTTGCCTGGAGGCTCTTCTGGATGCACTTACACTATTGCTGAGTAAGCTCACAGCAATAAGATTATCATTAGCACAATTTCTCTCATACTAACAGTTCGTCCTCTTTATTTTCCCCATGTGGGAACCTGATATCTGCACAGCTTTTCTGCTTCCACTACAAAATTTTGTTTGCCAGCATATACATGCTGGACTCTGAGAAAAGATTCCTCCATGCTAGACTAATACTCCTGGAATGAAAGAGTTGTTAGGCATTTCATATTGCTGTTAAGAAGACTGATCAATTACAGACTTAACTCTGTTTGGAAATACTTCTTCACAGAGACAGAAAATTATTAAGAGAAATAATACAAGGAATGGAAGCTGACTTCAGAATTCCAAAAGATAAACACCAAATCTTTTTGTTACTTAGTAATATGACCCTATTTAAACATTCTTTCTCACTGCATGACTTTGTTTGGGTTTTTTCATATATTAATCTCATGAAACCTTCCTTCTTTTTTTTTGCATGTGCTTTTTATGTAATCTGGCCTCTACAAACTTTGTAATGAATAGAACCAAGTTCTATAACTTTCTCAGAAAATAAAACTTGATGGAATATTTTATTAGAGGTTTTCACTGTAATGGAAGCCTGGTGTGCTCCAGAGTGCAGCACTTGGCACATGTAAATAATAAAGCATAAGGGATTACCAGCCACTAATTTTATGAAAGTCCACTGGCACTAAGTCTAAGAACAGTACTGCTATCACCAAACTTCAAGGATAACAGCAGACTAAAATGTAGGACTTTTTTTTTTTTTTTTTTGTAGAAACAACTTTTGCAATAAAGATGGTTTTTAAATTGAAAGATTATCAAGGAAAAATGAGGGGGAAAGTTTTCATGTTCAGAGCTGAAAAAATGCTGCTTAAAAAACTATGCTTTTGAAGAAATTCAGACATTAGCCAAGTTTAAGTGCTCTGGTCAGGCATGTACAAAAGAGTTATAGCAAAGTAGAACCAAAATTTGTCTCAGACTGATAGACAAATTTTAGCAATATAAAGACATTGATAAGAGAATATGCTTTCCCAGAACACTTCTGACAGCAGGAGGACTTTATTCTTCATTTTTGCCTTGGGGTATTTGTTTCATTTTTGTTGCTTTCACAGAATTGTTCATGCGAGTCTGGGTTATTCACATGCCTTGGAGTTACTGGTCTCACCTAGACTTTGCAATCAGCGACACAGATTCTGATACAGTTGACCGCTCACATAACTGTGACTCTGAAAATTCATAAGCACATCAAAATATTTTACGCAAAGCAGAAGATGTTCTGATGTATTTATGCAGCTAAAAATGGAAACTGAGGCTCAGTAATATCTCCCTGGGAGACAGGTACTCTCATGTTTCAGAAAATCCCACTAGGTACCATTCTGCCCCTTTGAGTACCTAAATGTGCCTGAATGATAGCTTAAAATCAAGCTATGTAAGTGTTTTCAGGATCAGATGTGGCTTTTAGTTCAATCCTGTTGGAAAGGGGTGAAAAATGTTCATAACCATTTAAGGAATGGATGTGTGAACAAAGGCTCATTGGTTCAACCATTTAAATCCATAATATGCAACTGTTACAAAAGAAAGATGGTTATTTAATATTTTAAAGAATTTATTATGTATTTCTGTATCTAATGCTTTTCAGGGCTGTGTTACTTCTTTAATTTTATTGAATTTTCTCATATTTTGCTAACAGTAGGTAGATGAAGGAAACTAGCTTGGTGTTAGCTTGCCTGGGAGGAGTTTGTAGAACAGTATCCAGCAGTGGAGAGGACATTCTGGTTTTTCTGACTCACAAACAAGGGGAATTAGCACATTAGGTCCAATTTTACCAGTTCTGGATGAATATGTTTCTTTGCTGAATTCAAGGTTCCTTTTTTTAATGTCAGTTGCCATAGAAAAACCCATATAATAATGACCGTAAGATGCCACTGTATTTAAGAACTCTCCCTTCTTGACTACTAAAAAGTGACAATTAATCACACATAAAACCTAAACAGATAGCAACAACAAAATAAACAAACAAAACCCAGGTTGAAACATCTTTCAACATACCTTTTTAGAAAAGTGGGGGGTTTTTTTATTTTTTATTCTGGATCTGAAATTATGGTCCCAGTCTGGTTAAATACTTGCAGTTTACTGCATGCAAAGCAGATTCAAAATCATATTGAAAATAAGGGAGAGCCTAAGTTTTAACTTCACAGGAATATTTTCTTTTCTTTTCTTTTTTGTTTTTTAGTGTGTTTCTCATGCTAGAGTGAAATTAAAATAAACTCTGACAATTTACATCATTTCCAAAAGTGAAGATCTTGTTTCCAGTTAGTCTATATTTTTAGTTTTGCTCACCACAGTGTCTGATTTTCTAGTTAAGGTTACATCTGTCGGTTTGGAAGTAGTCCTAAAACTCAAAAAATTAGTTTGATAACCTGTGTTGCAAATACTGTAGATTGGCTTCCCAGAAGCTTTGTTGCATTGCCAAATACGAAGAGGTCTCTCAGTTTTCCCTTTTCTGCTGTGTGTGTGAAATTGATGCAGACATAGCTCTTGAGGAACAGGATGTCCACCAGTTGGATTCCCATCTTCCCTGTCCCTGAAAGAAGGTCTTTCTAAACCAAGATTCTTCCTTTTGTGGCTCACAATAAGAGAAAAGGGAAGAAATATCATACTATGATTCTATGACTCTAAACTAGACAGGAATCAATTCCTACAGCCACATACATACAAGAGAAAAATATAAATGGTTTTGATAAGTACTACAAAATATGGTATGAAGAGTTCATGTAGCTTAACCTAGTTTATGTGATCTCAAGGTAGATCTAAAATAGCAGCATAGAAATATTGTACAGGATTTGTCCAGCTTTTATTGACAGCTTCCTATTTAATTTTATCTCCATGTCCTTACATATGCAATTTTCTGTGGGGCTTAATCAGTACCTATTGAAACCACTGAAAATATCACCATTGCCATCAATATTCTATTACGAATTCCTTTAAAGTGTAATCAAATGTTTGCCAAATTAATAAGAATACTCTATTAATCATTACACAGGTCAATCATCCCTGTTCCTGCAAACCAAAACATGAATCTCAAAACACTGCAGGCATGGGAGACAGAAGAACTAACCATGATCAATAAACAGCGTCTCACCCAGGATTCTCTAAATATTCCTAATTAATTCTGTTCACAAAACACTGAACAACAACAGGAGCAAAAAACAAGGGTTATTTACATCTCAATCACAAACCCCTTCATTATTCCTTTTTCATTGTCAATAATGTTGCTTTTACATTGCTTTTAGGCATTATTGGCACTTGAACATTTGTCTGAGTCTGGTCTGCTTTTCCTTTGTTTTAAAAAAGATAAATAATGCTAAACTTCCCTTATGAAGCAAATAGATAACAATGGTCACTCAAAAGAAATAGCTAACATGACTGTTCACTTTTGAGGTATATTTTAGAAGATTTCTGCTTATGAAAAGGGAACTCTTTATGGTGAACAAAACCATGAAAACCAGACATAAAACCTGTCATAGATCCAAAAATGTTCCACCTAATTCTACACCCTTAATCAGTTCAGAAGCTTCTCCCCTCCCCCTGACACTCTATTTTTTTTTGTGTGTGTGTGTCTAGGATTTAAAGCAGAAAACCATGAATTCTTATTGAAATAACAATTGTTCCTTATTTCTGATCCTTGAAAGCAACGAAAATCTTGTGAGAAAATTTCTTTTCATTAATTTTTTTTTTCTTTTTTGAGGGAGTAATAAAATAGAGAGTCAGTATTGCATTTCACGTGAATACTAGGACATTTTTGCTACATGTCTGAAAAGCATATTGAGACAACCTATTTGAAATTTACCCTCTGTGGGGGTTCACATAAATGTTGCTTTGAACCATAAAGGATATAATATACTGCACAAAATGGATGATTCATATTTTCCGTTTTTTTCTTCCAACTCCAAAATCACTGCATCTCACTTCCTATCTGCTCACATTTAAGTCTAGTATCTTGCCAGGCAGCTGTCACTTCTTACAACTACTTTGAGAGAGCTGTGTCAGTATGGGACCGAGCACAAGCACGCTGTGATTTATAGCAGCAGCCTGTTGGTGGAATTCATTTGACTTAACTTGCACCATCTAAAAGGTAGGACCCTCCTCCTGCCTCGTCCTCCAGGAACCCATATTGTCTTTGAGGAGAAGCAGACATGTCTAGAAAGTGATTTATCTGGTGCTGAAGTGGGTATTATATCACTGGGGGAAAAAATTACTGCTTTTCCTTCAGCTGTAGTGAGAACATAGGCAGCTGACGAAACCAGTCTCATTTTTACATGGCTGAAGTCTGATGGCATGGATACAGATTTTTTTCTTATTCAAATGGCTAGGAGTGTGCAATAAGTGCTCTGAATCAGAAGTGAGACTATACCAGGAGTTTTTGGGTGAATATCTCTATTCAGGGCCTTCTTGAATTGTATTAAAAATGGGACCTCACTGTGTGTGGCCACACAAGAGAGAGTAAAGTTGCCTTTGACTTTCCTTCATGGAAACGTGATGACAGCGAGCTGTGAGCAGACCAGAGCTCCTTCTCTTACAGAGTAAGGGGGAAAATTGTTTTCTTTTCCATAAATTGTGGCAGCAATGTAGCCCACGAGGCCCTTCCATCTTCTTGACTGATGAGCTAAAAAACGTTTCGGCTGTATTGATCTCCTTTATCTGCGAACTATGAGGATGTGAATCAGGGGAACATTGATGGGGGGACAGCAAAACCAAAGTGAACAGGCCCTTCTCCATATGCTGGGTAGGAAAAGGATGAAGCCAGAAGCACCTATATGTTTATTGTATGGTTGTTGCAAAATATGGAACAAAAGGGAAGGCAAAGTTTATTATCCAGTGTGCTGGGAGCTGGGGCAGTTACGGACCAGACCCCCATGTTGGCCTATTCTGAAGGTTCTGAGTTGTAGCAATGCTCATGACAGATTTAAGCCAAGTCATGGAGCTGATTATGAGTTCTTTGACCTCAGAAGGCTTTGGAGCTGTTTCTTAAATTTTACGTCATTCCTGTTTATTCCTGGAGTGTTCAGAAGGGCAAAGAGGGAGTTGTGAGCTCTGCACAATGCACTCCTTGTACAGCGCAGACAGGTAAGTCTGAGTTAATTATTCATGTCTTGACCTGACACACCAAAACAGTCTGTTACAAGTTCCTCCTTCCCCTTCCCATTCACACACACTTTCAAAAAAACTATCACGGGTCTTTATTTAAAAGGCTCAAGGATGGTATTTCAGGGGTGATTGCTATCCACTGGTCATGTGTGACAGCCTGTAGGCTGCTATTATTTGCAATTTAAGTCCATCACTTGTATTTTATGACTGCATCTGCAGTTACAGTCAGCTGAACAATATTTAATTGCTTGACTCACAAACTCTGTCTTGTCAACAAATACACGTTCTCAGGCCCCATTATGCATCTAGTGGTGTTTGCAGCTTGCTTTCCTTTTTATTTGTTCTGCTGCTGGAAATCAAAGTTTTCTGTAAGATGTCCAATATTCATGAGCAGTAAAGTCATAAAAGAAATTAAAAAGATGATAACGAGAAGAAATTCTTGGCTGGTACATAGGTTATTTAAGAGAAGGCAATAGACTTCATTTCTTCTTAAAGAGACATTGTGTTCTTTTGCATTAAAGAAAAAATAAAAATCTGTTGACCTCTACAGGGCTTCCCTCTGCCCCCATCATCTAAGAGTGATGGCAGACCTAAATTTAAAAATATATGCCATTACAGATTTCTTTGAGTATCAGCCTACAGTTAAAAATGTACTGGAATGTGCCAAAGTTTAAGGGGTTATACCTATGTTTATATTTTTAGAACTATGACAGTACTTGGCAGTTCTAGTCATGGTATTTTTGCAGTTGAGTTTTAAGCATATTTTGAATGGTAAATGGAAAGATCATCTTTTACAAGCTATTTGTGGCAAACAAAAGGACTGAGACCTTCAAGAGATTTTCTAGTGGCTACTGAATGATGGACAACAGGACACGAGAAATGGTCACCCAAATTTTTAAAACACTCGAGCTCTCCTTATGGACTCAAGTAATCAAATGAAAGAAAATAGAAAAAGTAAAAACAGTAAATGCAAACTCAAATCTCAGCTTTTTCTGTTTGTAAATGGAGGCAAATAAGGACGAAACATGCAAGATGCTCTGTGGCTTTATGTGGAAAAATGTTAAATAGCTCTTAAATGATTTTCAGAACATTTATGTAATACTTAAATTGACTGAATAAAGGCATCAAGCTATGACCTTTTACTGCCTAATTTATCTTAAAGATCTCCAGTGATGGTATTTCCAGAAGTTGTCTGAGCAGTCTGTGCCAGTGATTCAACATTTCCTAATAGACATAAGCTATACTTCTCCCTGTAACTTTTTGTTCTATGTCTCGCAGATACGGAGAACAGGTTATTCCCCTCCCCTTCTGCAACAGCCAAAACTGAGCACAAGATTCTAGTTACTCGTGTGGCTAAAAATGTGCATTTACCAGAATGTAATTACAAATCCTGATCTTGCATCTCATAAGCCTAGTGATAGCACTTGTCTTAGTGGCACTACAGAGGTGACAGAAGAGAAAAGGTTTGAAACCTGATTAACTGGAAACTGTACATTCAGAAATAAACAATCTGCTGCCTTTATAGAAGGATTCACATTTGTCTTGAGAGAAATGGAAAGCTCTCAAATATACTCATTTAAAACTTTTTCAGCAACACCATTGTGTTGCCTCTGGCAATATTTTTATGACTGTGTATATATTAATATATATTTTTATTTCAAGTTACTTCCTCATCCCTCTAATTGTGTCCTGCAGATTTTCATGCCAGGTAATTACTTCTCTAGACTCTTAAAAACTTGTCAGGTTTTGTCTAAAAATATGTTTCATTGTAACTTTTCAGAAACCTTGCTTGTTACTGAAAAATTAATCAGTGGAATCAGGGAACTAATTCTAATGATGATTACTATTTTAATGGGTGAATATTTTTAGCTAAATCTAAAATGCAAAAAGGCTTTATGGTTTGGTGGAACTTTAAGTGAGTACAAAACTGTAATACATCTACCAAGCACAGATAACGCATTATCTTAATTCAAATTATGAAGGTATTTATAGAACAGACCAGCAAGTGGCAGTGCATGTTGTGCATAAATCATGAATGATAAGACTAAAATCTTTAAAATGAAACTAAATAGACAGTCAAACAAGCTTTCACGTACAGTCTTATTCATTTTAACTGCCCTGCCAAGAATGGTAAATGTTTCATTCCACATGACCTTATTTATTTTCCTGGAAATAATAAGTATATCTCAATTTTAGGAAAGATAAGAAACAACTCTCCTGTAACTGCTGGGATACATTTGTGTCTCAGTTAATCAAAATGTATGTACTGTAAGCCTAATGTTGGCTCAGAGTGGAAAATGGAATTTTCCAGAGACTGTAGTGTTATGAATTGCCATGACTCATAACATATTCCAATAAATAATCACTGCCTATGGGTAGTGTATTGTAATGGATGCAGAACGTCTACTCCAGTGGTCTTTGACCCCAGTATCTTTTATGTGAACTCCATTTTATGCAGTTTATTTTCATAGTTGAAATGTTCGATGAAACCATAATATTTACTATTGCAGATTTGTTCAAAGTCTGTGCAATATATTGCTAAGCAACATCCAGCAAGGAAAAAGGGAAAAAAAAAAGAAAAAAAGTGTTGCTTTCTTTCAGTGAGTTAGCTAAGAGAACAAATATTAAATGTGTGTACTTTGATAATATACCAGTTTGAAAGCCCTGGTTATATTGGTAAAGTATTACAAATGGAAGTATACTTTTCCTCTCCAGAAATATTTAGATGAATGTACTGTGTGACAGTAATGACTGATACCCTCTGAGTTGAAAATAATCTCCATACCCTGAACACAGACATAGAGAGAAATAGCAGAGGGAACCACTGGTATTTTGCAAGAGTAGATAATGTCTGATCCAGAGATGCCACTAGTGTGGGTGAAGGAGGAATATTTGTCCTGGGGCTCTTTTAACCCCTTCCTTGCGAGTTTGAGATATTAGCCAGAGTGGTAAATAGTGCTGCTTGTGAATATGAGTGTTGGCACATGTATACATTATGTGTTGAATCAGGTTGGCAATCTTTACTATGTAGCTTTCACAGAGAGGCACGAAAATTGCCTCCCTTTTGCATCTCTGCTCCTGGGGTTGCTAAGCATGATGGCTCTACTTGTTTCCTGCGTAAAATATGGCTGTTCAAGAAGCAGGCTGTGGCATTTGTTAGTGAAATGCAGTTAGAGTTGACTGAAAAAAATGTGAACTACATTGTTTGAATTTCAGATAAAGTATCTGCATGTTTATGTTACGTTTGCAAATGGGCCAGAAGCAGTAGGTGGTGTCATTCTCTGATGCAGAAGTCCAGAATGGAAGGAATACATTCAGGTGCAGGAGAACTAAGATTCAGTCCCTTTTCTGACTGATTGGGTTTATTTCTCTCCTTTCCCCAGACTGTCTTCTTTGCTGTACTTTAGCCTATTTTTAGGTGTGTGCTCAGGCTCTCCTTCTAAGGATGTTCACTGTTTCTTGGAATGACTTTTGAGAAAGAAGAACCATAGCTTTTCATCTCACAAATGGAAATCATTAGTCTGAGAGGGTCATTCTTACTTGCTCTCTGAGTAAGTATGTATCCCATGCAAAATGAAATATATCCAGATGGAGGAACCAAGAGACATTCACCTGCATATATATAAGTGTACTGAGTACACACATTTTCTCTGTGCGCTTAGAGGTTTAAATCTCTGTCTCACAAGCTCTTAGTAGAAGATTCCAAGAACTAGATGATGGGAGTGGGATTTGGGAGAAATTTTACTTGCTGACCTCTACTGGAGTTGTTCCACTTGGTGACAAAAAAATACTTAAATGGTACCTGAAGACATTCTTATGAAGTACAAAGCATAAAATACAGGCGCAGGACAACAATGTTCTATACTGAGTCTTGCCCAGCCTGGCTGAGAAGCTAAAGCCGTGTTTTGTAACTGTAAAGCCCCATTGCATGCACAAGACACAAGTAAGGCTGCCTGTCTCATCCAGTGCTTAGGATGGTCTTCTCCAGAAAGACTATGATGGAAATGTTTTCTACAAGGTTGTTTCTTAGCCAGTCTCTTCCCAGCCTCTACTATTCCATGAGATTATTCTGCCCTACGTGCAGAACTTTGCACTTTTTCTTCTTGAATTTCCTGCAGTTTCTGTTGGCCCGGTTCCCGTTTATCAGGGTCCTCTGAACTAAGTCTCTGTTGTGATTTGATGAGACTTCTTGATCCCAGGGCTGTGTCTGATCAGTGCCAGAAACTACTTCTGAATTCAGGGTTTATATCTTGTGCTGAAAGTTTCTGAAACATTGTTATCTTTGTATTCTCAACTTTGCTATGCAAGTTGAAGCTACATAGCCTGAAAAGCTGAGAAGGCTGTTTTGAACCACATTTTATGGTATCTCCCTCAGAAGAGGAGATACAATTTCCTTCCTGCCTAATCTAAGAAAAAAGCTTGAGTTTCCCATTTGACTCATATTTCCAATTTTTTAAATGAGTTCTCTAATCAAAGGGCCGTTATACAAAATGTTGGCAGTATCAGTTAGGTGCATGTAGGGAATTCCTAATAACACAGACTTTTCAAAGACTTTATTTAAGATCCCACAGAAATAAAACACAAGAAGGAGATGTAGAGGATCAAGTCAAGCATAAAGTAGAGCTTTATTTATTTACAGGAATATTTACACAGAATCACAGAATTACCAGGGTTGGAAGGGAGCTCTGGAGATCACCTAGTCCAATCCCCTGCCAGAGCAGGTCCACCCAGACCAGGTTGCACAGGGTGGCGTCCAGGCGGGTTTTGAATATCTCCAGAGTCAGAGACTCCACCACCTCTCTGGGCAGCCTGTTCCAGTGCTCTGACACCCGCAAAGTCAAGAAGTTCCTCCTCATGTTGAGATGGAATTTCCTATATTTGATTTTATACCCATTGCCCCTTTTTCTATCACTGCGCACCACTGAAAAAAGACTGGCCCCGTCCTCCTGCCACCCTCCCTTTAACTATTTATAAACATTGACAAGATAAATACCATTAAATATCTCCATATTTGGTTGCTACTCCATTTCAAATGCAAAGGAAGTTAGGGAGGGTTTGGGCTTTATTTTGCTATGTCTTCTGAATGTGGCTCTCTGAATGTCCCCTCAGTTGCACTTCTGTTGCTTAAGTCCTATGCTAGATCTTTTAAAGTTTAGTGTTATATCAGCCAACTCCTCAAGAAATTGCCCTTCTTTTTTTTGTGGTTGTGTAGACATGCACCTATTCCTACTGAGGACTTTGGCTAAAAGATAGCATCAAGTCTGCAATGACTACCTTTAAAGGATTAGAAATTGTCAATGTAAATAAGAATCAGACAAAACTAATGCAACTCTGCCTTGGGGCTTATCACAGCCCTAGCTACAAAACACTGGATAATCAGTTACCATGGCTGTAACGTCATAGTGAGGATTCCAGTCTTTCAGAACGGAAGATTTATAGCGCCGTATAAATTTTTCTACACTTGCTGTTGCTTTTGTTTCCTACTACAAAGGTAAAGGAATCCCCTGAGTTTGTGGTAACTGGCAATGTTTATTTTGGGATACATTGCAGACTGTATATCCAGGTGCCGTCTTCACATTCAAAGCTGAGGTCAATAAAAAGTGATGGAAAATGTTAGCAAAGTCTTGACCAGAATCTCTCTGTGACTTTAGGAATCTGAATAAGACTTTCCTACTGGTACAGTATCGTCTTTGTTCTTTGCTCAGCCTCTACCCACCCTCTTGTTACAAGGCAAAGGAAGATTAAAAAGGAGAACATATCCTCCAGTTATTTTCCTTTGAAGCAATGGTGTAATAGGGAGAAAAAGACATTGTGGAAGGGAGTAAAGCAGAAGTCTAATTTATCTGCTAAGGTTCCTTCCACAAGAAAAAGGGAGATGAGTGAAAATGTTTCAAACCAACCGTATCACAGTAGGGAAAATATACAAAAATCCAGGATCAATAATAAACAACACGCAAAACACAACGAGAATTTAAACTTTTTGGTAGTAATTGCAAAGATATGTGATTATATTTAAGCTCCATTTTTTTCATTTTAAAACAAAGTGTGCCTTTCTGTTGAAGGTTGAGTTTTCCCGGTACTGTAGCTTGGTGAACAAGCAACAATAATATTAAGCTGAGGGTGCTCTCATGAAAGAGAGACCCAGCAACAATCCAGTATTCTACCAGGAAAAATAGGAAGCCAAAAACACAATCGCAAATATTATCAGACCTCCGTGAACAGCTTCTGGATCCTGTGGCATTCTCATTCTTGCAGCATGCAAAAATTGTTATGTGAGCTCTCAATAGGTAGTAATCTGAAACTTTTTCATCAAGTATATTCAGCAAAAAAACTATGAATGCAAAGTAAAATCGTAATCAGCTGAACTGTGTGATTCATGAATCAAATAAAAAGCAGACAAAAAATGTCATCGTTTAGGTCAATATATAGCAACTGTAGGAGAGTCTGCTGTTTTCAACTGAGAGAAAAATAGAGGCCTAGGAAAAGTAAATTGCTCAAGGGCAGAAAAAAAGTTATTCCGAGACTCTAAATATAGAAATCTCTCCTGTGATTTTTTATAAAAGATATGACCAGCTGCAAGAGCCATCCAGATCAGCACATTTTTTCATGATGTCTGGTTGACCTTTTCCCTTATATTGAACACAAGTCCCAAAGCAGAAGGGATCTGTATCCTTGAGTACCTCTAATGAAACTGGGGGGGGCGGAAAGCCACAAATAAATAATGATTAAACGCAAGTAGTAGTTCAAAACAATTAATTATTGATATACCTAAGCCCCTAAATTAAATAGCCAAAAAAATAATGGCTATTGCCAGACAATCCCTTACTCTGTGAGAATAAAGATGTTTTGAAGTAACATATTATTAGTTACACTTCACTTGTATGTACATTTTGATTTGGTTTTGCTTGTGTTGTGGAAGTAGGTATATTTTTAGCTGAGAATGGACATGACAGCAAGAATGAGTAGGAGAAAGTGAAGGAATAAATTCATGAGGAGATACTCACATGTATGGGCTTCAGCAAAAGGACTTCTGTGATGATCCAAACCTTTCAATCATTTTGTTCCATATTGTCACTTTTTATTCACATTGGTTGATTGTTCTACCATGTTGATTCATATTCAAGTTTATGAATAATACCATTGGAGCAAGTGGATCAGAATCAGAGTTCAAAGCCTTCGTTTGGAAGAAGATCCCATTCAAGAACTAACTTAAAACCAGTACTTAAACTCACATGTGTTTTGAAAAACTGATTTTTTTTTACAGTCTTGGATTTTACAAAGCATCAAGTATTTCTTGTTTTAGTGAACACTTTTCTGATTGTTCTGAGCCATTAAAATATTTCTTTCTTAGTGTTCTACACCAATAAGCTGGATACCTGTAAGTCAATTGGATACGATTTTTAAAGTAATTTAGATATTGTTATGATTAATTTTGGAAAATACAACTGCTTACAAGATTTTAAAGTAGAGAAACAGCAATTAAAAAGGAAAATGTGTGCAATGTTTAGGGTTCTTTCACCTCTTTTTTGTGCTTTATAACAATGAGGTTGAGCTACCAGCAACTAATAGAGAAATCTAGTGATCTATCTCTATGAATACTGGATAACATTGAAAAAACGTCCCTTTGTTTAATGCCTTGTGTAACCTGTTTCAAGGGCTTCTGAAAGATAGTTATACTTATTTCAGAGGCGTATTATAGGCCTTGTAGCAAACATTCCCATGTCCATAAAAGGTATGCATGTACACCATTGAAAACTACCTACCATCAGGTCAGTAGAAGACATATTCAGTTATTGTATATTTCTACAACATTTTTAAGAAATGCCAAATTAACCAAAGACTTCCCCAGCCTGCACTCATAGAGGTGATTGATTCTAGATTTACAGTGTTTAGAGTCCTACTTCTGACAAGCACATCCCATCTGTGACCACAGCTGTTATCTTTACTCTCAGAGGAGAGAATTGCAGCAGCATAAGTAACACCTAAAAACTGGGAAAACATAGGCTTTCCTGTCCTATGTAAATGGGCAAGCTCCATTCTGACTTCAGCAAGCTCCCACAATATGTGGGTTTGGTGCATCTGAGTTACTGAGTACTTGTCTGTTTTCTCCTAGTGTATGCTAAGCTAATTTATAAAGTTTATTTATATGTATGCGTTTGTATATTTAAGCATTTCAGGAAATATGCTTTTTAATCTAGAAGGTAAAATTAATGCTGTAACCATATATTAGGACACATCAATATTTACAGTACCTATTTCCTTCTCTCTTAGCGCTGTACATTCCAAAGAAAATGGTATCTGCATACCCTAATCAAAAAAAAAGGAGTATATGTATATAAGACAAATATGTTTCATAATAAAAACATGATTCACCATGAAAATGATCAAGAAATTAAGGAGTCAGCTGAGATGAGCTATAAAATATCATATGCTGCAGAAGAACTAAGAGTTAATTGAAACAAGGCCAAAGAAGTTAAAACACGATAAGAAAAGCAAAAAGAGGAGAAAAAGATGATTATACAAGTGATTAAGATGAATAATAGGAAATATTTCATGTGTATGAAGAACATGAAGCCAACAAATGAGAACCTCGTGCTTCTAAGAGACAGCAAAGATAATTTGTTAAAGAGAACATTCAGTTGAGACCAAGATTAACCATTTTCATCATTTTTCACAAGGAGGATGGAGAGATAATACCAGGAGCAAACATATTGCCAAAGGGAGGAAGAAGATATACCGATGTTAAGAAACATGCATGTTGTAGGAATGATTTTTTCCAGGTCAGTAGTGGCTTTTTCAGAAAACCATAAGAAGGGTAAAAGACAGAAATGCAGCCATTACCAACCATGGACAGGAAGACACACAACTGCATTAGTACCCTCTTGAACTCAGAAAATTTTATGCCATTTTTAGACCATTAATTTATGAAGTATATCAGATTGTAGTGCTTCTTAATTATAAATAGATCTTTGCCTCCATGTATTTAAAATGGAAGGGGAATTCCATTTAGGTGTGTGTACTTTGTCTGCACTAATTTGTCTGTCCTTTTATGCATTAATTTCTTTGAATATTATAAATATACCTTCTCAGTGGGTAGTAGAAATAAAACAGAAAAAAACCCCTTTATTTTTTGTCAAATGCCAAAGGAGTTTTCTTAATTAAATCCCATTATGTGATTATTTAGATGCCAGTATTCTGGAGGGAAGAAAGATACAGGGAATGAAGCAGACATACGTTTAATTTTTTTTTTTTTTTTTGTCATACAAGTGCTATAATACCTTAAGGATGTAGATTATCCTAAGACCATATACTGGATGCTTGTTGCATTTTTTGTATGTAATAAGAGTATCCTGAATTTCTGCAGACACTACAGTAATGTTCTTTGTTTATCTGGAATATTACTTAAAGTGACTGGCATGTTTTCAGGAAACCCACATTCCGGTTAGGTAGGAATTTAAGAACTAGAAACCAAAGCATGATCAGGTACTTGAAAGCTTATCTCAGATCTTATTCTCAGGGGTACACATACAGTTGTTCAAACTGAACATGCATATCAAGCAGGTGCCCATGGAAATGCTGATATAAGTGTTTCAATACTTGGAAAATGTAGTAAAAAATCATAATGGTACACTGATAATTATTTGTGGAAATGCCAACAACAGATGAATACAGATTAGTGCAAACTGGGTTCTTAACTGTCTTTGGAAAAATATTGCAAAAAAAATTAATTAAGTGATGAAAGTATAAAAAATATACTGAAATCATTACACAAAAATGATCAAGTAAATTATGATCATATGAAATAGAGAAGAAATTGAATCCCGTTTTGGATTGGGTCGATACAGTAGCAATCCAAACTCTTATTCACCATCTACTGTGTCAGTTGCAGACTTCCATTAATGTCAGTGGTGCAAGATAAAACTCCTGAAGCTTAAACACTTCAGTCAATATGTTGTTAGTGATCTATTTGTGTGGATAGCAAACGAGCTTAGATGAGGTGACCACTGAAAAGCCCTGTTATCACCTCTCATCTTTTTTATTCTATAAACCAATGTCATGTGAACAAAAAGTCATCCATAAACTGAAAAAATTTATGAAAATAGGAACAGGGAAATCAATAAAAATGTAAGAAGGCAATAAAAATCAAAATTGCTTAGAAAAGGAAAGGCTGGGGAGCTGTAGTAAATACCTTAAGCACATCAATAAAATGAAATGTATACTTCAAAATAAGAATGAGAATAAAGTAAAATATAAGATTAAAGACATATTTCAAAGTACAGATTTGAAAACCAAAAGTGTTCCTGTATTTTCTGTCAGGTCCCTAAAAATGATTGATTTTATTCAGTGCAACTTCATCCCCCAAAATATATATTGTTTTTTGTTTGAGGAGTGGGTTTGTTGTCTTTCTCTTGAGATGTTTGTTTGTTTATTGTCTTGGTTTTTTAGGGTTTTTTTGCTTTTGGCATTGAGATTTCTTGGCAAGCAGTAAAAACTGACATAAAAAAATAAAAGCTGAGTTTCGCTTACAATTTCATACTGCCAGAATCTTAGGCTTCAGAAAAATGACAGCACTACAAATAAAGTCCTAGGACCTGTGGAAGTCAACACAAAAGTTTTGATTTCACTGAAAGTACTGCTAAGTTTGTGTTAAAAGCACAAGGCTTGATAATATCAAAGTGCCTGAATAGTCTTCAAGGTTTTTTTGTTAGCAAAGTTCTCAGATTAAAATTGCAGATCCTAAAAACGAGCTTGCAGATACTTAGTCCTGAAACTGTTGCTGTTGGGCATTTTAACCTTTCTCAACATTAGCTGGGCTAGGAAGAGTAGTCATTTGCATAGACCTGACCTTATTATTATTAAAGTGTTAGTTCAGAACTTGATGAGGTTCAAGATTAAAATGAAGAGCTTTTCTGTCAAAACATGTATAAAATTCTTATAAAATGACTGCAGAGAAGCTACCTGTGATATGCATGAAGAAGAGAGACCAAACTAAAAAACTTAAAGAGGACATAGTAGAGGATGTAAATAAAATTTATTTGTATATAGAATTAAAAAAAACCCCAAACAAACAACCAAAACAACCCCAACAAACCAAAACAAACCATTTTTCTTCCTAAAGAAAATATTTGGTAGGGCTTATTTACCAAGAAACCTATGAAGTAAATAAGTTAGGGACTTGATTAAAACAGAGGAGGGTGTCAGGGACAAATCTTCTTCTCTGCTACATCTCCAGGTGTCTGATACTGGGAATAGTGGCAGGAAGGCTTTTCTCCACACAGCAGACAGTATGTGCTTTAGCAGAGGGGACCATTAGCTTTGATCAGGTTAAGGCACTGCGATGGGATTTGGAAGAACTTAGAGTGTTTCTGCAGCAAACTGTCGGTAAGCTGAGCAAAAAGGCAAACTTCTTTACAGCCACATGAATTGCTGAATGGCTGCACCTGGTCTTACACTGAAGAGTTAAATGGTTTCTGTGGCCAATCGTGTTTGTTTAACGCAAGAGGCATAAACATCTAGCACAAGCACAGGGTAGAGACAACCCGTCTTTAGATCAGGCAAAGGTCTTCTGAAACAGTTTACACAATTTCTGTATTATCCATCTATTGTCACTATTTCTTCTTATGAAGTACTGAGACCAAGGAGCACTAAATGCCATTTGGCATTCAGGATGCCAGTATAAAATAAAAAGAAAAATAATAATATCAATGATCATAATAGTCTATTCACAGTGTATTAGCAAAGCCAGACATCTAACTGAGTAAGGTTTATTGGTGCGTTGTTAGCAAATATTATTAGCTTTTGGCACAGATTTCCTTAAAAGATACTGTATACCACATCATCATCAGGAAGGTTCATGATCAGTGGGATTTTTGTATTTCAGTAAAGTCCAGGACTGACAAAAAGCTGTTTTCTTATCCTGCATCAACTCAGATGTTAAATGAAATCAGTGGAGATATAATCACTTTTCAGAGAGAATCAGATCAAAATCAGTTTCAGGAAAAGAAAATGTATACATCTTGAAGACCAGTGTACCAAGACAATTTTTTGAATTATTAGAAAATACACAGTATAGATATATGTTGGAGAGAGACAAATTATATAGTCTGGACATATTGACATGAAGACAAATTAAATGACAAATTATGGTAGTCTCAATCTGGAATGCCTATGAACTTCTGGCATTGTGACATCTACTGTATGAGATTTAAAAAAACCCCCATATATATACATATTTATATGTACATATTTTTTAAGGGGACAGAAATAGGAGCCTAAGATGTAAGTCTAGAAGAATTAGGCTTAAATTGTGAAGTGAAGCCTTGGGTGCCACAAATATAACAGTTGTGTATTGCAGTAGCATTTTCAAATTAGGCATGTAAAAAGCAATAACCAACCAAAGTCACCAAAGAGCCTCTAATTGTACCCATCTAAATAGAACTTCAAAAAGGTTAAATGTGAATAGAGCATATCTAGTGTGTCCTTGAAATTAAACACGAAAATCCTGCTCTCGAAGCTATATCTGGCAAAATTCTCAATAGTGCAACACAGGAAGCAGACCTTCACAGGTGTGGACACATACCTAAAAATAGGTCATTTATGCCCATACGTGATGCAGAAAAGACAACAGAAAAACATATTTTTTTAAAAAAAAATTGTACTTAAGGCAATATTCACAAAGGCAAGGTGTCTCAGTGTCTTGTTATAAAAAGTGGTGACAAGTTATTTGCTGATGGCAGGGACAGAGATAGCAATCCGTCATCTAGGAGAGGAACATTTGCAAGTGTCCTTGTCCCTGTGGAATTGTTATTTTTTTCCCCTGAGTATATTGGTGGTGGAGATGGGGGCAAGAGAAACTCTCATACCTGTTTGTATCAGTTTAAAGACAAAATAAAGGATTTCAACTGTGAAAATTAGGAAATGCCACGCACCACACCCAAGTGATGTCATGTTGGAGGCTGCTCTTGCTTTCCAATTTTACTGTGAACTGTGTGGCCGTGGGTCATGAGTCTATGTGCAGCAAAAGAAGGAAGGACATGTATTCTCACTAATATACCTTTTATATATACATACATATATATATATGATGACTTCAGCAGCAAGCCAAGATAGGATTTATCTGACACATCGACAATATAGTCACCCTAAGTTTTCTTTGCTGCTATTGAACATCAAGTCAGGATAATAAGTTACATCGAAGACAAAATTTATCTATCTTAAAGTAAATGCATAAAAAGCATTAAATTAATCATGCCTTGCAACCAAACTTGCTATAAAACCAGCTTACACTGTAGTCATCTGCATGAAAATGTGTAAAGCTAGGTTGAGCAAGTATGTAACAAAGCAAATATTGAGGCATTTCTTGATTCCTTGGCTTTGCACTTTCAGTAAGTGATTTATGTGATGAACTTTTTGGGCTTTTTTCTCCTCTCTTGGATTTACTTTTAAATAAAAGCTGGACATGGGTCACTTCTATTTATCAAGAGCACATGCAAAGTTCTGCCAGTTATATTCTTTCCTGGAAAGGTGAGATATATGGGAAAGTTTATTACTATTTCTTATTCGAGCATATTTTTTAGCTGTGATTTACCTTCCCTCTTCTGTCACCTTAACAAGAGAGGCTGTGAAAAGTGTTTCTGTTCTATATCCCAGTGAGCTGGACATGACAATATCCCTCTGAGCGCTCTCCAGTCTCTGCAAGAGGGGATTCTGTCATTCCTCAGAGCTCATACAAATGATTTACTACTATCTGCTCTGGGTATCAAAACCAGCCATCAGTCATGCAGTAGCCAAAATCTGAACTGGATACTGCAGCAGAGGGAAAGGAGAAATACAGCCATTCATAACACTTCTCAGTAGTAATCCTGATGGTAATGTATTTTAAATTTTAAATGTCTTTGTTTTCACCTTCACAGAGGGTGCAAGTTTGAGTCCCAAAAGCTCTGTGTCTCAGACCCATATATGTTGCTTCTTGATATAAGTAATTGGCAATTTAGCACAAAACTACACAATGCTACTACTCGCTCTGCCCTCATTTAAAATAGTATTCCACAGCAAAGGAGCTTTTTCCGTTAGAAAGGATGTGTTAAAGAATTCGGCAGTGAAGCGAGGACTTGATAGACTTGTGAAACCTATAAAATTAGGATACACTTTAAAAAAAAAATTAGGATAATATTTTCATGCTTGAAAGGAGTACTTTAGCAATACTCAATTGATAGTGTAAGGTGATGAGAAACTTCACAGGAACCCAATGAATGTGTGGAATTATCCCTTAATTTTAGAGTATTGTTTGTAAAATCAAGATCACGCCTGTTAAGTTGCCTCTCTTATTGTTGCTTTTATGAGAGTTTAATTTTGGCAAGCATGCCTTACCTGAGGGATAACTTTTTAAAACATGATTGTCCCTCTCTGCTTATTAAGACCACAGTTCACTTTCAGCCAAGATGATTATTGAGAAAGGTTTGTTTAATTTCCTGCCTCTAAGCTGTCTACATGGATTTAAAAAAAAGAGAAAAGAATCTCATTACGCTTAATTTGACACAAATCAATGATTGGCAGGCTTTTCTACAAAAGTGTCTAATATTAAACACACGTGCTGCCTGAATTGTCTCTAACAGTCTGTGATTTAAGCTGGTTCCAGTCAGAGCAGGCATGTTGTTTCCCAGTGAATGTAGATTCTCGTTTTGGTGTTAGACTTCATTGCCCAGATTTCCTCTTGCAAGTCTTCAAAAGTAGCACCATTTCTAAAAGGGCAAAATGGGCAGCCCAAATGATCAATCCATTTGCAAGATCAGAGCAATCACTTCCTAATGGAGCATCTAGGAGAAAGGAAGTACTTGAGGATGGAATATGCAAAAGCATATTGAGTGATGCTTGGTAGATGCATAGGGGCATGGATACAGAGAGACATTTAAAGATGGAGTTGCAGAGCTTGAATTATTCAGTACAGAAAAATAGCTGACACTACTCAAGTTATAAAAGAAAGAAGGTGAAGATGTAGGAGAATAATTATCTTTACTGGAACACTAAAGAGCCTAAGGAGTGAGACAGAAGTGGAGGAAAAAGAATGAAGGGGAAGAGGGAAGAGAAAAATGCAATTGCTAAAGTTACTGTCAGATATTACTTGAAGAATTTAGCAGTTTGGCAAGAACAAAACAGGCAGATTTAGCTAAATACAGGCAAACAAGACCCCAATGATAATATGATACCACTGATTTATTATGATGGATTCTGATCACAGAATCACAGAATGAAAGACAGTTAAGCGTTGGAAGGGACCTCTGGAGAGTCCAATCACCCTGCCAGAGCAGGTCCACCTAGAGCAGGTTGCACAGGATGGCATCCGGGCAGGTTTTGAATATCTCCAGAGTTGGAGACTCCACCACCTCTCTGAGCAGCCTGTCCAGTGCTCTGCCACCCTCAAAGTCAAGAAGTTCCTCCTCATGTTGCGATGGATCTTCCTATATTTGATTTTATACCCATTGCCCCTTGTCCTATTACTGGGTACTACTGAAAAAAGCCTGGCCCCCTCCTCCTGGCACCCTCCTTTAAGTATTTGTAAACATTTATGTGATCCCTCCTCAGCCTTCTCTTCTTTAGATTAAAAAGACCGAACTCCCTCAGCCATTCCTCATAAGAAAGATGCTCCAGCCCCCTAATCACCTCCGTGGCCCTTCGCTGCACCCTCTTCAGCAGTTCCCTGTTCTTCTTAAACTGGGGAGCCCAAAACTGGACACAGTACTCCGGATGTGGCCTCACCAGGGCAGAGTAGAGGGGGAGGGTGACCTCCCTCCACTTGCTTGCCACACTCTTCTTGATGTACCCTAGGACTCCATTGGCCTTCTTGGCCACAAGGGCACATTAGTTGTGTAGTTTCAAGGTACTGCATCAAGATTTGCCTTCTTTGGAAAAATCCCTTAAAATATAACCATGCAATTTAAGAATACCCTGGAACCTAAGCCACTATGCCTTGGAATAGTGGTCTCTATAGATGACATAGAGAATGGGTTAAAGCCCTTCACTCCCTGTGAAACACAGGAATTCCACAGCTACTGGAAACACACACAGGACAATTTTAGCTTAGAAACCTACAAAGGAGAAGTGGGGGCCAAGAGTGACAAGGGACTTTGCACAAAGCTCCAGGCCTGCAGTAGTCTGTGGACATATTTAAAAAACTAATGACGTTTGATGCACTCCAGTGCTTTTCAAAGACAAATCAAATTCCTCTTTAGAAGAATCTTTACGAACCGAGGAGGATTTATTCGTAGAGAGAGTATGATCACAATCAAATGTAGGGAAATCCTCTCGTTTCTCCCTCTCCCAAAGCTTTGTTATGAGAATACTGTCAAGTTGAAAATGGAAATAGCCCTTTTCTGCACTGAAACTCTCTTTGTCTTCTCCAGAGAGAATATGTTAAGATGCTTTGGGAGAATCAGGTGCACTTTTTATTTGTCTGGCATATTGCTTTTCACACAGAAGTAATGACCTCGTCTTCCCTCTTGAAGGACCAGTTTAGCACCAAGGCTATCAGCTCTTCAGCTTCCCTACACACAGCTAGAGAGTTCATGAGACTGTTGGATTTCCTGTGTTATGTTACAATATACTAGAAAGCTTCATTAGCAAGCTACCAGGAAATACGCTATGGAGTAAAATTTGGTTCAGAATAACCTTGTCCCTACATCCTTCAACTGTGTTCCAGGTGTTTTTCTTCCTGATTTGGTTATAGAATAAAATATTCCTGCAGGAAATGGCCTCTGCTGATCTATACAGTCGTATAAATGTCCTGTTGGCAGAAGCAGCAGCTACAGCTGTTACGATAAAATGCTTGCTGCGGTAACATTTCTCAAAGAAATAGGATGATTTAAATGTATTCTTCTCTGTCATTCATGTAGGCCATTAACTGCCTGAGAAGAGATTAGATTACAGTGTACTCTTGATCAAATCACTGGCTTCAAGCGAGGTTTTCTTCCAAGGGCTCAAAAATTCCATGTTACTTCATAGCCATATAACTACAATTATTCCTAAAACAGCAGTTATGAATGGAACAGTTTTAGAAAATATCAAAATCGGTTGCTTTTTAAAAATCTCTTCCCTTTTCTCCTTTCCTTCCCTTTCCTTTTCTCATCCCCCTTGACCTCTTCCTCCTTTCCTTCCAAGGACAAATTCTCAGCTTCATGGAAAAAAACCCCACACCAAAAGGAACAGACAAATCCTGTGCTGTGATGCCCCGAGTGGTTACTAGAAGGTTCTAGAATGGCCTTGAGACTACAACAGTTTAGCTGTTGGAAAGCCTGACAGGAGAAAACCCAGGAGGCCACATCTGTGAGCCCGAGTGTGTGAATGGAGTGGAGCCGCCCCCCCACACAACAGGAATGCCTTCAGAAATATGTACTCTGTATGGGAGGAGAAAAAATAATCTGTTTGGTAGATCACTACGGAAACCCAGCTCCAATATCACTGCCAAAGTACAGAAGAGAGTACAGTTTGTGACTATGAGTCAAAATGACTAAAGCAGAGGTCTTTAAATGATGTTGATAAAGCAGGAAAATACAAAAAAAGGAGAAACATGCTTTTAAAAAATGATCTAAAGAAATACAATACTCCCTTTTCGCATCACTGGGAAATATAACTATAGGTTATTTCATGCCTGCAGTGCATTGAGGTTACAGAAACTAGAAAGAAATGTGCGTCATAGAGCGTGCTACTACAAATTATATTTTTCTTACAACTTCCAAACTGCAAGCAATCTATCTATTTAGAGATTCTGTTTTAAGAGGTGTTTTCTTCTCTGTGATACCTTGAAATTGTAACAGTGTGGAAACGGGCATTGCATGGGTGCATGCGTAAATGCAAATGAATTTCCTTTGGAGATCTGCTTTACCCTTGGCTTTTACCAGCATGTTCCAAACTGTCAAGATTATAAGGATAAAAACTGTGTGTCTGCAGCCTCCCAGTTGTGCCACGTACAGGCTACAGCCATAGCTTAATCTCAGACAGTTACTGGATTAAGATTTGCATGCATAATTGCAGAACAATTATTCTTTGAAACAAATGAAATATTATGGAATTTATAGATTGCATATAAGTTTCCAGAAACTATGATTTCTGTAATGTCATCTCATACTCAAAACAAAACAAAGACTAGAGTAAACACAGCAAATTTCCTTGCATAAGAGGTTATTGGAGTCACTGTAAACTCTTTTTATTAAGGTAGTTCTGCTCTGTGGCATCCAATCTAAGAAAATGCTGTTTCATTACAGAGGAGATAGGAATATAGCTGTGTTTTTCAAGCTATAGTTTGACTTTCTTTTTTTTTTTACCCTTGCCATTATCGTGTATTATTTACTGCAACACCTTAGTCACAACAAGAGAGTGTTGAAATCCACAAAGATTTGGCCATTTAAAAGTTGGCAATAAGAGGCAGCATGTAAATACAGTTTTTATAGAGTTGTTTAACACAGCAAACAGATAGCAGATTATTGGATCAAACTTCCACCAGTAAAAAACATATTGGCCAGTGGTGGGTCTGTTTGTCTGTTCTTGTTAACAGAAGTGCAAACATCCTGAAAAATATTGTTCTGCACCTCGTGACTGTGTATATTGTACATTTTATTATTCCGTTCTTTTGGCTGGTAACTTGAAACAGATGGACTCCTAGAAAATAAATATTTAACCCAGCAGGCCAGTAGCTAATGTTTGAAATCACATTTAGGGAAAGTATAATGGCATTTATGCCACCGATAGTTATACAAATCTTATGCCTGTAACATTTCTACCTAGCCTTCCATTTTCATTCGTTCATAATTTTATGAAAATGTGCCCTTTGCAGCTAAGAGTTTCCTTACTTTGTTGACCTCAAATATATTCTTTATGGAAGGTTAGAAGAGAAAGGAAAATCTTTTCAGCTGTTTTTAAGAAATGTGAGGTTGGAAAAATATGCACTCTTTTATGGTTTGGGTGTTTTTTTTTTTCTTTTTTTACATCCATCAGAAATGATTCCCTTTTGGAATTAAAATAAATGAATAAATAGTGCACTCAGTGAAATGGCATTTCTCCTGTCTGCAAAAAAATAACAAAGGCGTAGTTATATAATAAGTTTTTAAATCACTGAAATTCTCATGCTGAGCACCTCAGTTGGTACAAATATAAGGAGAAGTGTATTAGCAAGATGAGCTGATGTAAAGCAGTATGACTACAGTGAACCCATAACAAATATGTCAATTTCCCTGTTGAGCTGAGCTGAGTCCAAGGGCCTGTTGAGCTTTCTCTCATTTGAGAGCATCATATTACCTCTCCTCCTTTACAACAAAAAGGCTGTGAATGTTTCCATATTGTTAGGAATTTGCATTTGTGAGGACAGGGTTGTAAACGGCTTAGTGAAACACTTATACAAATTTTTTTCTGAGAGGGTTTTTTTCAGGTAGCATAGGCTTCTACCTTGAAGAAGTGAGTGAATTCCTGCCCCATACTATCACACCGCGGCACCATTCAGATTTTCATTTTTCCTGGGTGTAAGACTTAAACTTGGAAAGAGGCTGTCTTATAGGTCATGCGTGAGGCTAGGAACGATGATAGCAGTCAAGGAGTGCGGGAATGTTAAAGGAATTGTGGTAGGTTTCTTCCAGCAAAAAGTGGCTATCCAGTTCTCCAGTAGTCTTAAACTCTTTCCTAACTCGTGTCAAAAGAGAGGGAGGCTGACTGTGGCAGTCATTAACATCTCTAATATCCCCCACAATGTAAAGGTTATGCCTGTAGTGAGATGGCCAAACTTTCTGCCTTCCAAATATAAGCTGGGTCTAAATGTCTAAACACAAGACAATAGAAATTCCCAAAGCTTCATTCTTGGAGCATGTCCTGTACTTTGCTCAGATGTTACCACTGGAGTTACTACAAGATTAAAACCTTCAATGTGTTTTGAACACTGCAATAAAAAACTTCGTTAGTACGAACAACTTCAAAACTTCTTATCTTATGAGTTCGACAGCACAGCATTTTGTGACGCAAATGTTGCAGATGTAGGAACCCGGTATAAAAGTCAAACTTTCATTACTTGATTGCAACAATGGGCCAAAAATTGCAGGACGTAAGATTGCAATGAATCGTTCTTCTCCCTTGATCCCACAGGGTGTGCTGGTCGTAATTACAATTATTATATTCTACTTACAAATTGCAGAATAAGTTCCTGGACAGTATTGGTAGCCAGCCCAGGGCTAGCAAGCGATGCTCCCATTACAACTATCAAAAGAATTTTAAATATAAAGGCACCTCCATCTTTTAAATGTATGGCACAGCAGATGGGAAAATGCCTTTGCTGGGCATAATTCTTTCTCTTTGTGTTTTCTTTACAATAAATAATGAGCTTAGAAGAAATGCCTTATGTTTTCCTGTCTAATTCATGTTTTGAATTATTGAATCTGTACACCATTACAGCACTTGCATATGCAGTTTACTGTGCAGTCATGTGAAATCTCATTTGTTTACCAGTTAGTGGAAAGCTGAAAACTTCAATCTACAAAAAATATATTGTAATTGACACAAAGAGAATGAGAGAACCGTACAATAAAATCAAGGCTGCACAGCTGATCAGCTGATCTTTAAAGGCAGTGAGAAACTAAACTAGTGGTTGTAGCTCTCTAAAGATTCTGCCACTGAATGGTGGAAACAGATGGACAAGTATGGCAGAGGTTTAGCTGTGTACAAACGTCTAGCAGTCTACGTTAGCATCAAATTTTGATCAGAGTTACCTATTTTCTATCTTTTTAGGTGAAGAAACCTGTGACATGGCAATTATGTCATCAGTGTTTATACTAGAGGAAAAAAAAAGAAGAGGAAAAAGAGAAGAAGCCATTATCAACATCTAAATCTACACTAGTTAAAACCGCTACAGAAGTCTCAAAAAATTCCTGCTTCTTATTGAAATTTATAAGCTGGCATTTATGTCAGTAATAATGAAATTGTGCTGTCTTTATTTCACTTACAGCATAGTGCTTCAGTTCTCCAGGGTTATACTTCACTGTCAATTCACATTAGTCCATTAGAGCAAAAAGAGCTTTACTAACATTGGATGGAAAATAATTTTCTGCTGTTGTTTCTATGGCTAATATACAATAAAGAGTTTTGCTTTGAAACACGGAACATTTTTTTCATCAGTGATTGATATTCTGCGCTATATAACCAGCCAGATACACAGAGAGTTCTCTTCTCTTGCCTCTTTTTGTGATAGTGTCACATCCATGAAGTCTGTAATATGTCAGTCCTTCTGCCTCTCTTTCCATCAGCATCTCAGTTTCTGTTGTCTCAAGAGAGAACATAATACCACCAATGATTTGAACTGTAGAGAAGAATTCAGTCTAATTTCTAGACTTTGCTTGTCAGAGTTAAGATTTCTTTTGAAATCAGTGTTGCATATTGGTATATATCATTGTTGCTATTGAAAATTGTTGAGTGAACTAAATGAAATTAAATGTTTTGTTGCAATATCACTATGTTTTTGAAGGTTTTATGTAGCATTCTCATCATGTATTTTGGATTGTCGTAGATCTGTTATTTATTTTAGCAGTCATTTAGACCTCATAAATGTAATAACCATAACAGGACATGACTCATGACTGTAAGGCTCATAAATTAAGATAACTTATCTTTTGACTCCTTTACAGGATATCTGCTTCTTTAAATCACTGCACCAAGTTTAATTCACTTTATATTTTTCTGTGTTTTTACGAAGAACTATTTTCATGGGGATGAGGAGTTTGCGAATGAATAAATTAACACAAACAACTTGCTTCTAGGGAAATTAACAATTTTTTTCTTGCTGGGAATAATAGAACCTATATCCTTCCTCGACAATCACATATATTAGCAGTACATCCTAAATCTACTGCATATAGCTCTGCTCCAAGTTTTAAATGGAAATGAGCAATTGATTTTTATGTTTGCAATTTTTTGGTCTCATGAATTGCTTTAGAGAGAATTTATTGTGCAGCATGTGAGATGAAGCTTGCTTTACCAATATGCTAAAAGTAAACCTGGATAAATTATTCATTGTCAAAATATTTAGTTGCAAATGTAGCCCTTTTGCTATTAATTAATCATAGACACAGTATTCCTAATTTGTAAAATATATAAACTAGGCCTTATTCCCCATTTTGTTATACTAGCTGTAGGCTGATGTATTAAAATATAGAAGTATATTTATAGTAGCATAGGGTTACAGAATTATTTAAAGGAAAAGAATGTTTTTTGTTCATTAAAACTTCCTAAATAGTGCTTATTGGGCTTATCGGTTGTTTGCAAACTGTTTAATAACAATGTTTGCAAGCTAGTGCTTCTGGTGAGTGCAGCTGTTCACTTTGTCTCCACAGATTCTGTTTCACCCTGTGGATTGTTGTTTCTATATGAGACTTCTTAAAGCTAGAAAGAAGTCATTGGGTCCAATAAAGACTCTTGGAATTTGTTTTCACATGGATAGACTTTATTTGTGCTTAACTCTAAGGTTCAGGTCTTCTTCTCAACAACAGAGGCAGTTCTGTATGAATAATGGACGTTACAATCTCCCAGAGCAATCAGAACCTCAATCCTTGCCTTTGCAGAAACATGTGTGAGCCAGTTTTTACGCTGTATACACTTAAAAAGAGAGAGAGAGACAAAGAGACTGAAAATAAAAAGATTGAGTAGCCTGTTATTTGCTCTCTCTTGGCATGTTTCATATGTAATCTCAGCAGTTGTATCTCAGATGCTTAGCTGTCAACACCTTAATGAAATATTCAGTAGATCAAATCCTGCCTGTACCTTAGCACACATGTAAGCAAGGAATGCGTCTGCGTAAGTTTTACTCGCAAAAATATGGATGCTTTCCTCTCTTGCACTTACTATTATTTTTATTATTCTTGCCCTAACATGAAATCTATTTAAATTGGAGAACTTAATGTTGTAGGAGGTCTTGGACATAAAATAGAAGTGATTGTTTCTAATTTGTAGACTTTTGCACAAGTACTATTTAGGAACCAATAAGTATTTAGACTGTTTCATGCATTTGATCTTGACTTAAGCCTTATCCTGCATCTGTTGATGGTATGATGAGGTTCCCAGTAATAAATGCATGAAGAATTATACAACAATTCTTGTTTTCCCCGTTTGAGGGACTGGGAATATGCTTGCAGCCATGAGGTCCAGTATGAGTCACATGCCCTGTAGGGAGTGAAGAAGACACTGCCAGACCTATAGTTCCTCCATCCTCTGAAAGCAAGGCATTAGTAACTTTGCAATTGGTCTTTTTTCTACACTCCAACTTGATTTTGTGCATTATTAAGATGTATATTCATGTGAGAGGAGGAATATCGGCAACATCTCTGCCTATATTTTTAAAGAGTAAAGAACTTCTTTTGGTAGACGGACAAAAAATGGACTATTAATTGTATTGCTAAAGCAAAAATTCCTGAGGGCAATTTAACACCTAACATTTGTTCTATACAAGAGCAAGAATGTGAGCTTTTATTGTTTGCTTTGGAGTATCAACAGTTCAAACAGTTAAGAAAATGTACTACGTTACACCTTCCGAATATAGAGGGTGTAAGTACACACTAGACACATACTTTGAATTACTGATAGCTTGGGCTTGAAAGAGCTAAAGAACAAAGAAACACAGTGAGAGATAGTCTGAATCATGTTCAAAATAAAACACTCCCTGTACTTGACCCTAAAGATTTATAGTCGCATTCTTTAGTTTATCCCAATCTTTGGAAATGTTCCTAATTTATGAGTAATACCCCTGCAAAAACCTTGAGTGTCTTGCTTTTACGCAATAAGATTAGTCAATAATTCATGAAGGGGATTATTTCTTGCAAAAGCAAAATTATTTTTTCCCAAGACCCAATTTTAAAACCAGAAATATATGAGATTAGAGATTAACTAAACCAATATAAAGATGTATGGCTTTTTGTGCTCTATTTTAGTATTGACTTTATAATTAAAATATCCCATAGTAACAAACCAATGTTTTGAAAGTACAAAGACACTTAAATAGAATTTTGTTTATCAAGAGCGCTGAGCACTTACAATATAGCAGCTTTATGAGAAGTGACTGCTCAGTACTATTGTAATGAAGACTGCTAAATTCAGAGACTGTGTTTGAACCACCTGTCCCTCAGCATCCAGAAGCAAAAATGGATTAAAGAACCAGTGAAAGAAGCCTCTTGCAGGTCTCACAGAGGGGTTTCAAACCTGTCATTTGTGTGACAACTTTAAATTACCCAACTTTTTCTCCTCAAAGATGAAGGGGAGCTCGGAAGGGAAGATGAAGGTCAATGGTGGCACCTTTCTTCATTTAGGGTCATCAGTTATGAATATGTGCTCCCACTGGGAACTTAAACAAGTTGAATTTTCCTACAGAAAAACAAAAAGCCCCAAACACCTGCCTGCCCCATTTTCTCCACTACAGTGTGCTCTAATTATTGACAAGAAGAATAGAAATCACTAAGGAGGCATTTAAAAATTGTCCTGCGCTTTGAATCCCCATATCACCTGCCTTGGAATAGGAATCTGAATCCAAATTTCAGATGTCCTTGTTTAGCAATTTAATCCACAGAGTATGAACTATTTGAGACTCCTGGAGTGTCTCCTGTTGGATTTTTTTCAACACCATATACCAGATTAAATATTCATTGGCACAAGAATTTGAATATTTCATCTTGCTAATAACTTACCCTTACATTACATTGCTACATACTTTCTGCCTCTTCTGTCTACCACTATTCCCCTCTCCCCTCATTTTGCCAGCCAGTGACTATTTGTTATTTCATATCGACGTAAATTCAAGTGGCATTTGAAGAAAGAAGTGCGTGCTATGAGCCACTTAAGAAAACACTTCTTGCTTAAGTCTCTCTGTGGATCTAGCCCTAGATACCTACATTTTCATGTAAGTACCATACTTGAGAGGAGTTTTAGACAAAGGATCGGACTATAATTACTTTCTGAATGTGTTTTCTAAAGCAAGTAGAAAGAGATTTTTCTTAGTAGCATATTGCATGTTTAGTTGTAATATTGTTCATAGCAAACCACAACAAAGATATTATAACTGTATGCAAAGTTTGAAGATAGAAGAATTAAGAATATCAAAACCAGATACCATTGAGGTGGCCAGCAGACTAATGTGCTTTCGAGAGGTGTCTCACTTCCCATTTAGTAATGGCATTTGACAAATAAGGTGGTGCTTTGAATGAGGGAAGATATTATGATCTAGCAGATTATTTGAAATAACATTTGGAATCCGAATTAAAGTCCTTCTGAATTCAATTAAAAGACTATCATTGCCTCAGAACATTATGGATTAAGGTCCAAAAAGCTGCCACTTTTCATTATTAGAAGTTCAATATTTTGTGTCAGATAAAAATTGTAATGCTTCTATTGTTATTTAATGTAAAAATAGAGCCATCACTGACTTTACTTTTAGGGATCTTTTCTTTTTCCTTGACTTCCTTAACCTCCTTTGCTGCCACTATTAGGCAACATTCCAGATTGTGCAAACAGCTGATCTCAAAATTAAGAAAGCCCAAATTTTCATAGAAAGTAACAGTAACTTTCTTCCATAAGATTAAACCCCCTGAAACCTACGTCTAGAACGAAAACTTAAAAAGCTGATCTAGTCCTGGAAAAGAGCAAGTAACATCAGAATCCAAAGCTCCCTAAAGTCCAGCTTCAAGGGATTCAATATTGCCTATTGTATGGAAACTATATCTGACAAGTCCAAGGGCTGTTAATTTGTCATCTGCTTCCAGGAAGCTGCCAGAGCTGACAGTTAGGATTCTCTGAAAATTTGCCCAAAAGAAGACATTCCATCTTCTGTTTCAACAAACTGACCTTTTTTCAAAAATAGAATGTCATTCTCTTGGAAAAAATCTATCTCTTGTAAAAAGATTGTTGCATAACTTTATTAATTTTCCCCATCTAATTAATTTACAGTGAAAATATTCACACATGCTATTGCCATTTATTCATGTTCAGTGAAGTTCATTAGAAGTTCTAGTTAAGTGTGAGATCTAGTTAAATCTTTGTGAAGAAACAAAGCAAAACAAAAATAAAACATACGTACTGGTTTCCCAAATGAACAACTGAAACAGGTAAGCCTGATATGCTGCAGTACAGATTCAATTGCTGAGCTCACTCTCATTTTCTTCAGCATGAGCATTCATCATGACCGGGCCATACTTTCAGTACGCTCCAGAGCAAGGGACCCACTACACCAAGAGATGTGGTAATGAATACACATTAACTCGGACCCCAAGGAAGAGTGGGAGCATGAAACGCATAAGCTGTAACTTTCTTGGTACACACAAGTACACTAAGGTATTGCAGCAAAAATTTGGAATTAAAAGCATTAGGTCTTGACTGGAAAAGAGGTATGCTTTATCTAGAATTGAATAGTGGCTGTCTAACTCTGGTTTGCGAAAGTTTTGTATTTGGCATACAATGGGTATTACTTAGACAAATCCACAAAGTATGTGTTTTCAGTTTATATTGACTAGTAAATGTTCCTCTCTTGTCTTTTCATGAAATTAAATGTTACTGTGATGATTTTAGCCCAGAAATGTATGCATATAGCTAAGAAAGAGTATCAAAATCATCTAAGAAATCTAAATAAATTTGTATCTCTTTTCTGAACATTTAGTTTATTGTAAAAAGTGACACAAACTGATACCAGCAATCCGTTTGCTTCCCATTTTGTTACTGTTTAATCTGCAAATACGTCTTCATAGTGGGTTTAGATTTCCCTGATTTGAATAAGAAGAAAATATAATCTGGTCCATTGCCACTTACATAACAGAAGAAAGCATTTGGAAAACTACAAGCATTTCTTAATTAAATCGGGGTAATTTCTATCTCATGAACTTGCATGGGATCAAAATAGGATTTGAAAATCCTAGGAATTATTGCAAACATTTCCTCAACTAAGTCTGCAGTTTATTTTGAGGATGTTTGCCTAGACTAAGCAAGTTAGAAGTTTTCTAATGTAAGACGTGCAAGTCTAGAGAAATCTACAAGAGGAAGCAGTTTTGTATTAAGTTCATATGGAAATGGTTTCTTATGAAAACTTCTAAGCCTAGAAATTGCTATGTAGAGGACACGATTACTTAACAGAAACATTTAAATGCACCAGACTATTTTCCCTTCATCATTACGAAGTAGTTGTTGCCAACAAGTTAGACAGGAGCCAATAGTGTTGAAACATGCTTTGCTTAACTGAGCTGTTGTCTTTCTTATTTGTGCTAGACTGTGGATGAACCAGAAGTATCATCCTAACCCCGCTACAGATTTTTTTTTCTTGCTTCCAGCCCTTTACCTCTTTTCCTGAAATTACAGAAAGCCATTACGTACCTCATGCAGAAAGGTGGCAAGGGTGAAAATCTTATTCCAAATCCAGGGGTCTGCACTTGAATCTGTCTATGAAGTGTTGCTACTGGTCAAGAATAGAGGATGAAGGTTTATATAGTGATGGCTGGAAAAAAGCTGTCAAAGGAGACCAAGGAAGCAGGAAGGGCAGACAATCCACGCCAGGGTATGATGTTGCAGTTCTGATGTCACATGCAAGTTACTTTCACTTAATTCCACTTGTGCTGTATCATGTCATGCTTCCACTGACTTCAGTGGCTGACACCTATAAATCAAAGGTATGAATATCCTAACCTTCCACTTGAGCACTTTGAACATAAAATCACCAACACTACCATCAAATAATACTGAATCTGTCCCTGAAGTAGTTCATCACCTCTGTAGAGCAACACCTTTGACTGGTCAACATAGCTCAAATCTTCATTAAGGAATTCTCAAAGCAAATTCAGAACCACAAAGTTGGTATCTGAAGGATATTCCTCTCACTTCATTTTAGTCACCTAAACGTTATTTGTCTAAGTCTAAATGAATCACCTAACCTCCACTATGGTCAATGGAAAAGAATATTCACCTCCAAAGTGCCATACAGTGACATTGTAAGGTAGGTGTAAGAGTTGTTGGGATCAATTGTGTTCTGTTAGCCAACTGAAAGTTGGCTAAAATTAGTAAGAAGAATGCATCGGTTTGCAAATCTAGGTCCCTATGTCTTCTGTTTAATGTAGCAAGATAAACCAAACCTGAACTGAGTCATTTGACTGGCTCTCAGTTCATTTACACTTATATCTGGGCTCTTCACCCTGAGTGTTTATAGTCATTGGAGATCTGAGTATTGTGAAGGCAATAGTCATTAAAGTCCAGGGTGCTATTTAGTTCATTCTAAGTAGGCAGATAAAGTAGGTCAAATGGATCATGGCCTAAAAGTAGTTATAATTATAAGGTGACCCTGGGGAACCTAAGTTAGCAACTTCCCAAAGAGTGTAAACCAACATGCACTGATATTGCTTAGCAATTTTTCTTGAAATCCTTGGTCAGATCCTAAACGGTCTGAATTCCTCCTAGCTCTCTTACATACCATTCCTTTTTTCAAGTTCAGCCTACTTAATATAACAAATAAGACATGGAAGGTGTGGTATCTAAGTATGCCTGGACTCAAACACTGAAAAAGCTAATGTTCAAAAACATTTTCCCTCTTTACTTTCAGTACTACAATCTTTTTGAATAGCAAATGACAGACAATATAGACACAACAGAATCATAGAACCTGCTCTGGGGACAAATCCACAGCATATGGGTATTCCTTCTTGGACCTCTGTTTCCCACTCAAGTTATTCTGCACTTAAAGATGGTTAGTACAGTAAGAACAACTGAGCAAACGACCATTTGTACAGGATATGGAAAAGAAACATTCGACATTGTTCAGATAAATATTTACTTAGCTGTTTGAAATTGCTTGCAGACAGAGAAAATATGATGCCCAATGACACCGTTTACATTATCAAAGTGCACTTAGGGTGTTCTAAAAGCAAGCAGAGATCTGTTTTTTAAAGTCACTGGTCATATTTGGGAGCAGAAGCATTGAATGATGGTACCTACCACTACTCCTTTCAGGCACCCAATTCTGACCTGATAGAATATCTGTTAAGGAAATTGTTTTGTGTGATGGTGGAAAGCAAAGATGCATAAGTAGCAGATGTGGATTTTTACATTTACAATGCCTTTCTGTCTGAGTAGTGATAGTTCTGGTAGATATTTTGACAGGGCATGCTGACAGAAAACAGAAAACAGATGAGCTGGAAGACCACTGAAGTAATTAAAAAAAATAAAGACTATCAAAAGCAATAACAGGAATACACTCATCTCTATTACGGGTGTCACAAGACAGCTGAAAGAGATTGTGTGACAAATATGCAGAATAAAGTACTTATGTCACTGTATCAGGAGAAACAACCACAATGGCAGCCTTCCAAATGTCCAAACGGTTTGCAAGGCTGACCAGGTGCATTAGCAGGGATAACAGTACGAGCTGATCTATATGTGAGTTTTCTGCTTCTTGTACTGCATACACTTAGATAATCTTTCTTTGATCCTCTTGGAGCTGCATGAAAATTCAAATGTTCTTGAATAATTTTTTTTTTTTAAAAAGCACATTATAATTGAGAATAAGTATTCAGAAAATCAAGAAAGCCCTCCCAGAATCACTAACATTGCTTAAACTAACTTGTTACAAAACAATAATATTTTGTAAGTTATTTAACTGATTTTTTTAATTTTCTCTTTTCTTTTTTTTCTCTTGCCTTCAGGAATAGATTACAATGGGGAAAAGGTAAGGGGTTTTTTAAATGAAAACAGAAGTTCACAAACACAAGTATTCTAGAAACAAGATTGGGAGAAAAAAAGCAACACAGTAAGTGAAACTCAAAACTGACAAACACATGGAAAACTGCAAAATATGACACTGTAGAAGTTTTTTACTATGCAAAGTAAACTTATATACCTAAGCCCCATTAATTTTCAATAAGAACTGGATAGCTAACTGTTCTTGCTGCCTTTGAAAATGTTCCTGTAAACCATCCTTAAAAGAATTTGCACGCTGCTGCAAATTTTACTATAAAAAGCAATGTGCTACGTACTAATTTCTTGCATTTTCTTTGCAATTAGTTAATATATTTTTTAGAGCGTTTCCTGTTCTGCTCAACTCTGCAATAAATTCATTATTGCAATATCCATTAAATGGACTTTTTCTTAAGGAATCACAGTTTAGCACTTGGATTTTATTGTATGTTCAAATGCAAGTCCACAATAGCTGATGACAAAAACAGACGCTTAGTGTAAGTGTACACCTGACAATGATAAAACTGTCAATCAAAGGTAAGGAAAGAATGTTCCAAAGTTCCAGAGAATTTTAGATACCAACATCCTAGAAAACTCCAGTAATGAGGACTCTTAACAGTTTTAATCCAAAAAAAAAAAAAAACGTTAACTAGGTGGAAACACTCTTATTGTCTTCAGAGAGCTAGGACTCACCTTGTTTTCATTTCCTAATCAGCCATTAAAGAACATAATAAAATAACTAATTTAACAGAAACTGGTCCTAGTACTGTATCCACCTTATCTGGTTCTTCATTCAGAAAGGAAATCAAACACATTTGAGCCAAATAATTGAAATTTCATTTAGACATGCTTATGGCCAGGAAGATGTCCATGGCATGGTATGGTCACAGAATTAAATCATCCTAAAATACTCTTAAAGTATTATCAGAATAATCAATTATTTTGGTTTCCCATAAAAGGTTTGGTTGCCTCTGTGCAGCGTAGTTCACAGATGAGAGAGATAAAGCTTCAGTGCTCCGGGTTAATTAACTTAATGGAGAATATTTCTGTTCTTTGCTAGCAGGTTGAATAGGTACGCCCACAAGACAAAAATATCAGAATGGTAGAAAATGGAATTGGTTCATCAGTACGTAAAAAAATAGTAATACTTTCTCTCTATTGCATCACTTTGGCTGATTGATGGCTTTTTATCAGCCGAGGATTGGGCCCAGCAATAGCAACAGCAACAGCAACATGCACACATAAAAATCAGTAAATCAAAGCAAGCAAGGAAACAAATTTTTATAACAGATTGTGATATCCTATTTGAATATTTCATAAATCCTTCTAAGAAACCTCCTATGTAATTCCAGTCTATGATCAATAAAAAGAATATGACATAAAAAGTATTACAAGAGATGATGAAAATGCAATTTCTGTCTCAGTAGATGGATGAGAAAACTTATTATTTTGTCCTTAATTTTTAAAAAGTCACAATAGCATGCTAATAAATTGGTATGGTTTTTGAAGGATATGCAGAAAACTTGTTTGCTGCAGTTCATAAATCTCCCAAGTGTTTTGGAATTACAAGTGCCTTCAGGACACAGAAACATAAACCGCTGGTTCAATGTCAGCTTTGCAAAAACTCCGAATGTTTAAACAAATAATGAGATAAAAAGTAATGCATAATTAAAGGGTTTCTTCAGAAGAAGTCTGCGTTATATTTATTTTAAGGGTGGCAATGAAATACATTTGCACCTGCGTATGCTCCAAAGGTGTCATTTTCACAAGTCTTACTGCACAAATAGGACCTAAGCACATAATACATTATTAAAAGGGTTATGCATTTCAAAGAGAATAAAACTACATGAAAATAAATCTAATATTTAATTTTAATAATATATCAGAATTGCTAGTATATTGGTCCAGAAGAAGAGATTTAAACGAATGATCAAGCAACATGGGTCAATGTTTTGTGCTTTGTTTTGTTTTGTTTTGAATTCACACTTATGAACAGTCTAACAAAAGACCATTTTGCATCAGTGTAATTGGCCCTATTTAAAGAGTGACAAAGGTAATATCTGTTCTCTGCTTCACAGTTTCTCTGATGAAGATACCGATTTGAAATTGGTCCCGCTTAGTAGTGCAGCAGCAATATTTAACTTCAACAGGCAATTCAAACATACACTAACCAGCTCAGAATCATAAGGGATGCGGAATATTTGTCATAATGGACTTTGGGCCCAGAACCCCCACTCCCTCTCTAACGTAATATATCAGGCAACAGCAACTGGCTTCCAGACACAGTCAAGGACCTTTCTGATTTGGACAAATCACTAAAACACTCGCAGATTCCTTCAAAATGTGACTTATGAACTGCATGATTATCAGTAGTTTAAAGTACTTCACTGTGGAGCTTAAATCAAGAAACTAGTCTCTTTAGTTTATTTCTAAGTAGAAAACTGCTTTTCTTGCTCAGCCCACAGACACAGACCTGTATGCCAGCAAGTAGTGCACTACACTAAGTGAACATCTGGAGAACAAAACAGTTCTTGCTGAGACCCAAAAATCCAGACTCCCTGCACTTTGGAATTGCAGTTCAGACTACCTCTGGTCTGGTTCTGCAAGATACGGGCCCATTAGGGGCTGGGAATCATTAAGAGTCCCTCTGGAGTGCATCTTCTGGTTTAGTTTCCACCTGAAAGGACTCTGGCCCGTGAGCTGTAAGAACTTCTCTATGATGCAAACACAAGGATGGTAAGACTAGTCAACTGAGAAATTCATTACAGCAGTGTATGCCTGACTTGAACACTAGCATAAGCAACCTCGGCAGATGACTCATTATTTCTAGGACTAAAGATGGTGTTTCTGTCCTCACTGAGGGACCTCAAGGATCTTAAATTTAGGTGTGGTGATTCTGGCCTAAGATACCGACCTCCAACATTTTGGACAAACTTCAGGAATATAGTTATCCTGCTGTTCCATGAGCCCCATCATGAGCTGGTGTGATGGATCCTATTTTTTTTGTGACAAAAGACACATCTAAATTTGGACTCCCTGAGACTTAATGAACAACACACACATTCTCTGCTCTACCTTGCCCTCTGTATAATTCATTTCAGTGGCAAGCAGAGCTGGCAATGCCAACGTGCAAATAAATGTAGATACTATTTTTTGGTTTAACCATGTGAGATTCTGTGGAGTGCAATCATAGTTAGGAAAGTTCATTCATGCAGTTAAATGTCTTAACTTACACCTGTTTGCGCCATATCAACACAATCATTAGCACAGAAAAGAAGTGAAAGACTGGAGTAGGAACCTGAATGAATATCATTGGCTTTATTTCTCCTCCCTTTTCTCTCCTCTGAATGTGTTCATCCTCACTGATGACTCACCAGTTATTAATACTGAAGTTTGCTGAAGTTGACTAGAAAGCTAATGGAAGAGTACAGACATCTTTGTTTGTAGAAAGAAACCTTAACATGTGGTTCCATGCAGCTCATGAATAAATACAATGACAAAGTTATTGAAGCATTTGAATTGACCATCATGTACTGGACCTGTACAGGTCTGATCATCTGGCTCTTCTGCACTGCAGTGTGTCACCAAAGGGCATTACTTCCTAGTGTAATTAAAATGCTGTGAAAGGAACCTACTCAATTAACATTAAATCTTGTGTTTTAATTAAAAGTTGTTTCAAGAGGCCTCATCTGACACTGACTAAGGCTATAAATGTTCCATAGCTTAATTACACAAAAATCTAAGATTTCTTCTTCTTGGTAAGCCACCCAGCTATGCAAGCTAGTGATTATCTCTTTAGATACCAGTATATAAAATTAAGATCCAGTGTTACTGTCTTTCATGATGTTTTCAAAGCATTCCTGTAATGCCTCAGAAGTGACTGCTTTCTAAATAACTTTTTTGCAGGTGCCTAATTGCTAACCTTAATAGTTCTCTTTGTATTATTTACCATTTGGGACCATTTTCAACAGATAGTGACACAACAGAAGGACACAATGGACAAGGAAGGGGTTATTCCTCTAACAACCACAAATTATTTATTGCAGATATGAGAGGGATCCAAGTAGTTCTGGAAACTTTGTTGCTGGAATCAGGAGTTGCTTTCCAAGAAGGAGCCATTGACATGAACCATGCATTGATTCAACCACTCAAATTAAATCCAACCTGCCTTTTACGTGAAGTGCCAAAACAGGAAGTGTATCACGGCCTTATTCTATTTGAAAAGAAGCTTGAAATTTAAAAAATATAGTAGTAAAGTATTTGAACACCCTCAGCATTATTCCAGCTTCTAAGTAGGCTAAGTTATAAATTTATTAGCAGCAGCAGTAGTACTTTTCTCTTCTTCATGCTTTTCTCTTCAAGTTTCTAATTTTCTTAACATGGAGGGTGATACTTTCATTGTCTTTATAAATGTGGATAAAAAAAAATTGTTTGTTTCTTGTTCAAAGAATATATGTGAACAATATTAGTAAGGACTGATGACAGTGTCAAGGAAGTCAGAGATCATAGTTATAAAAAGTTAATTTTAGCATTCCAAACCCTTTTAGAAGTTTGCCTATACAAAGTATTTAGACATCAAAGCCAGCTGTATTCTCCTAAATTAATTCTTGGATCTGGACCACACTGTTTTCTTGGTTTTGTGGACCTGATCCCCCAAAAGCAAATAATGCTTTCGACTTTTTCATACTTTGTTTTGTACCACAAATAACCAAGAAATCCCATATATAGTAACTCCCTCCTTCTTACTCATACACTCAAATAAACGAGGAAAAAGAAACCTGTTTAGCTAACCTGAGGTCCCTAACATAATTATTTTTGCACCTAACTGCCCAAACCATGACAGCTACACATTCAAACTCTGAGGTTCCACAGAATATTTTCCTCTGGCTTTATAAATAAACAATTCTGTTCCTGTTTTCGGAAGGGTTCATGAGAAGGTGAAAGCATGCACTTTTTTCCTGTATGGTTTTCCTTGCACACCCCATGCATACAAAGCATATCTTAAGAAACAAATTTAGTTTGTCTGTTTGTTTGTTTGCTTGTTTTTCATCTGAATGAAGTGTGGAATGTGTGTAGTTTAATAAAGGGTATGTGCTGAAGGTGAAAGGCAAGTCTGCTTACTGGAGTTGAACTTACAGCCAAATTTATTGGGAACATGTGAAAAATTGAAGCTTGGGGTACATAGCATGTATCCTCAGGGAAATGTGGGTCATTTAACTATATTGTCAAAGGATGCTGGAGCAAACTGAATTTATTAAAGCATTTAGATTCACACTCTAAGAAGTCTTGCATTCAAGTGGTCTAAATGACTCTGCCAGTAAAAAAGTTAATACTTAATGAATATAAATCTAATAAGATTATCAACTTTTAAGTTTTTTCATCCAAGCCATAAGTAATATATCTAACAACTCAGGCAGATGTCAGTAAGGTGTTACTACGAGACATTTTAACTGGTGCTGCTGGGTTAACAGATAAAGTGAGATTCAGAGTGCCTAGCTGGGAATGTCCAACTCGGCTATTACAGTAAGTAGATTAATAACTCCTGTTAGGATATGCCAGTTTGGGCTAGAATACATATCACATAATTTAAGTCATCTAAAAGCTAGGGATTTATTTGAAGATGCAGGGATCCTCTTCAGCTAGAAATAACCAGCCAAGAGGAGATTAATCCACCAGCCTCGGATGTCTCTACCTGAGGAAAGAAGAGCCACTCACCCTCTGGTAGCATCTCTGGCTCAGCTGGCTATAGAGGGAGCTGGACAACCAGACTAGTCAGACCTCTTCACAATGGAGACCTTAAATTAGGCAGAGGGAACCCCACGCATGGTGCCCAGAGAGAGTCAGGCCCTTCTGAAGTGTCATGCAAGCCCCAAACACCACTCTGAGTGCTGGCTTGGGGAATGGACGATTTGTGTAGAGGTCTGCCTGAATTTCTCTTCCCTTGATGTTCTGGCAAGTTAGGATTCAGATATCCCTGTTCTCAGAATCTAAGCCTTCACCAGAGCCACGTTTCTGGCAATGAGAGGGCTGTGCTGCCTAAAGCTGGCTGGAGGTGTTCCTGCTGCTTTCCTTGTGGAAATAGTCCATTCTCTCACAAGGTAGCTGGGATAATCTTTCATCTACCTGAGACTATTTATGTCCTCAAAATTCTAGTTATCAGAGGGCAGAACAGTCTAAAGAGAAGGAGCCCTCCACCTGTCCCCACGGGACTAGGCTGTGCACAAATAAAAGAGCTTTGTGCCAAAGAGGAAGAGTGAACTAAGAAGAAGAGTTAATTAGACTAGCTGTTGGGCAGACAACTTGGAGTTTGGTTTTTTGTTCTCCCCCCCTTCCCCCTCCTGTTTTTATCTGCTGATTATCTGATGTAAAACTCAGAACAAATGCAACACAGAGGAAAGCAATCTTGACAGTATGGTCAGGTACTCCAGTCTCCTTGTCTTTTGGATGGGTGACATAAGTGCTAAGCATAGATTCCTGAAGTGGCAATGAAGTACCTATCCCTTTTGTGGTTTAGGCCCTGGTATATTTCATTGTGGTTATTTCCATTTGGTTAAATCCTTTTATTTTTCTACTTAAATAAAAATAAAACATCTCCTAGATTTCCTCCACAAGGTAACAGTGGTGTGCAAATCTCATGTTTTGCTCACTCAGTGGTTCACATCTGGAATTGTTTATGACACTCTGCAGAGCTTCTGTGAATTTGCAGTTGCCTTTTTTTTTTTTTTTTTTTCACAGCGCTACACTAAAATTCCACTCCATGGAAAAGGTCTGACCATAATCTTTACCATTATTATTTCAAATTTTTAAACTACATTAATAAATTTGAAGGTTAAGAGAAACCACTATGATCTGATTTTCTACTTAACATAGGCCAAAGAATTGCAAAAGTCTGGAAAATGTCTATCACCATAGAGCTTAAAATTTTAGACAGATGGGTAGATTTATATCTTCTTTTTAAAAACCTGAAAATATGTCAAACACAGGCTCTATAAATGCATTTTTGAATGGAGACTAAGCCCTTCACTTCTGTGTTAAGACTGAGCGTCAAGGTCCAGATGATAATACGATGCCAAGTGTGAAGAATTCTTTTTTCTTGCAAACCAAGATAGTTTAGAAACACTGACCTTAACCTTCATCAGACTTTGAAACTAGACACACTTTTAAAGGCATTCTCTCTACTTAAGTGAAATAAAGCAGAGCTCAGGTTACTCTGATCATTGGTATCATGGTGTCTTTGATCATGTAATATAAGAAGGACAAAGGATTAGATAATACCTTGGACACTGTAATATTTTATGTCTGAAGTCATACATAGAGAAAGAGCTTAAGAAAAATGACAACATCCTTAACCACCGTAGCTCCTTTAAAGGACATAGACATAAAAATCTTGAAGAAATACCAAAACCTAATGCCAAAGGAATTTTTTAGTAAAGTACACTAAATGTTATTAATGACTTTTTTTATCAGATTGCATATTGTATTCCTAATGCTCTATTTACGAGGAAATTCAGCATGATGAACAAGAATGTCAGCAACATAACAGTTCATATCTGAAACTGATTTCAAATGCACTGGTTTTATACTAATGTATCTTTAAATATAGAGTTACTCTAGTAATACCAAATGTAACTTCAGTCAAAATGAGATCAATGTACATCTATATTTATGTCTCTCATCTCTCTTTATCAAGCAGTCTGCTCATGTATGCGAAGCAGGTGGATATAAATAGATGAGCTTTCAAAAACAACTGTTTCATTAGCAAGGGATGGATTGAGCAGGCTGAACAGTAGGAATGAAATATTTATTAAGTATATATAGGAGCCGCTCATGGTGAGAAGTCTGAGATTGCCTGGAAGCAGCCTTGCTGAAATGAATCCTTGATGCTCTGGAGTTTTACTATATCCTTTCTTCTGTTATTTGTTCATCTTTCTATAGGGTGCACATCACTCCAGTCAAAATCTCATCCGTGACTTTTATTTAATTTCTTTTCATATTTTGTTGGTCGCATTTCAGCATTATTATAATTCAGGCAATTCCTGAAGGAAATTGTATTAATAGTGTACGAGCACCCACGATCCTGATGTGAAGGAAGGCTAAAAAATATTTTAAATGATTAATTTTTCTACACCATCAGCTTTTCAACGATCACAAATATTGAAGGAAACGTATAGGAAAGTAGGTCAAATGACTTCAGATAACTGCAGGAAAAAGCCTCTAGGGAGAAAAATGAGAAAACCAAAGCAGAAAATAATATAGAACTAGGAAAGGCTATAAAGTATAATGAGAAAGAAAGAGCATACTGTAGTGAGAGGGTGACAAAGGAAAGAGACCTCATTTACTCCTCAGTGAAGAAAGCTATCGATGGATGATAATGTGAAGAACACAGTGTTTATTGTCATTTTTACATCATGCCTCAGTAAAATGTCAAATGGTTTCAGCTGATTTTAACATAATAAAAAATATGGGGTAAAAAAGTCAAGCTAGAACAGATGAGTGTCTTCAGATCAACGTTGTCTGGTGAAATTCATTCTGGATTGATTAGAGAAGTAACCTAAACAACGTCTAAAATATTAACGAAGAACTGAGAATTCATGGGAGATGGATGATGTTTCCATGAATAAAAGTAAGCTTTTTTTAGTCCCTAAGTTTAAGCATTTAATATAGACATGTAAATTAGATTATCATCTATACTTATTTAGTATTTTGTCCAAATATATAAAAGTTGTCTATTTCTCTGCAGTGATTACAAGGGGTGTCCAATTTATCAAGATTCCTAATTGGGGTATCACAGATAAATAGCTAAAGTATCTTGATGGAAGTCTGGATTGTAACATGTATCTTTACAAGAGGAAGGGGAGGAGGAGCAGTGCAACTGTAGACCATTTAGTTTGTTTTCTGTTATAGAAAAATACTAGGTAAAATAGTAAAATTATTTATAAGCAGTTATCCTAGAAAATAACAGGGAATGTGAAATAACCAACACTAATTCTCAAGAATAAACAGTTTCGAATTCTATCATATATCAACTGACAAATCATGTGGACAAAGGAAAAAAACATAGTTCTCATGTGTCTCAGCCAGGTTCTTAAAATGTTCTGTATGATCTTCTCAAAATCAGATTGAAAATTTACTGACTTGGATCTATGGTCAAGTACTGGCAAAACCAGCTAGAAGATTGTACTTAGAGAATACCTAATATTCGCTCATTTTTGTGGAGTTCTTCTGGGGTCACACCTCTATTGGGTACTGCTCTGTTTTCACCAATTACTAGGATAACAGAATAAAAAGTCTGCTCATTTAAATTATAGATGACACACTTAAAAGTGTTTGGTGTCATGGTAATGTACTGAATTGGAATTACAGTAACAGATTGGAGAATCATTCTGAAAAGATGAAATAAGATGCAGTTCTGTAATGAAGAATGAAAAGATCTAAAGTTAGGTGAAAAGTCATCAGTGCAGATTTAGAATGAAGAATTGATTTAGATTGCATTTTTGCATGAAGTATTCTAACAATATAGGAGACCACAAACAGAATAAAAGCAACATTCATGTTTGTGCAAAAACAGGCAAATATCAATAGTTATGTGTAAACAGAAGTGGGACTCATAAGTAATTGGCTCCCTTTACAAAGCATTGGAGAAGCTCCAACTGAAGCATTGTGACCAGTATTGGGCAGTGCATTGAAAGGTAAGAATCAAGGAGAGGTTAGATGAGTGTTACAGGAATGATCAAACTTCTACAAAAATTGACCTGCAGGAAAGGGGAAAAGAATTGCAGCTGCTGTTTTTAAAGAAAGAATCCAGATGCATGAAAAGTTAAAAGGTAAGCAGAAACTGAGGTGAAAGTTAAATTCAACATGAAGGAAAAGAGAATCTGACTGTAAGGCAAGTTAACTACTGGAACATACTATCTGGTTTATCACATAAAGAACAGTTTTAAGAAAAGGTTAGGCAAATATCTCTTGGGAATATTTGCCTTGTCTGAGAGTAAGGGACGAATCAGATGACCTTTGAGATCTCTTCCAAGCCTATTTTTCTCTAAAACATCACCAAGCATTTTCCATGAAGAAGCTCACCCTGACCACTGGACAAACTGAATGACAAAACTGAGAACAAGCTCGGAGAACTAAAGTCCTCTTGACTCTGCTTCTTGGGTGCCTTTTGTTCAACAGATGAACAGGGGGAAAAGTCTTTTGTCTACAAATCTAAACCCTGACCATGTATTGATAGCTGTCTTTTCATGTTTTTTAAAAAAAAACAGGTAAAATTGCTTGAACATAAGGAATTTGAAAATAACTTTACTATAAGAGAGAAAAGCTGGAAAATACGATCCAAGCATAATATTACAAGCTGCGAAACCAAGAGGTAAATTAAAGGAACATAGATGTAATAATTCTGGAAACTATTCATGATTTTTAAGTCAACTTATTAAGTTTGGTGACTGTGGTTATAATGACTTTTAAATACTATCAGTTTTAATAAATACATGCAGTGTACTAAGAAATAGGCCGTGCTCAAGAAAATTGTCTGAGTTCATGAAACCAAAGTGGAACTGAAGTCTAGCAAATAGTGAAAAAAAGAACAAAAAAAAAAAGAAAAAGAAAAAGAAAAAGAAAATGTTGCAGATGAAAAGGCACGGCTAAACTATTTCAGAGGATTAGTTTACCTAGTGCTAATCACAATGATTTTGTGTACTGAAAAATGTTACTTGTGCTGGCCGAAATTCATTTCTTGAGACAATAGCGAACAATTAAAATGAGATAAAAAATATAAATAGGCAAGGACTCTTCTTGTTAAGAACACATATATCCCCAACAGCACAAAAATGTAAAATGAACAGCAAGATAAGGAGGATGAAATAACTTTCTATCCTCTTTCTGATTTTACAGTCAGGTGCTCACTAGAATGTGAAGAATTTTCTGTCTTCCCTCTGGCACCACATTGGCCCATATGGAGAGGATTCATTCTACCTTTCCTGCAAATCTATGTTGTCTGAGCAGTACAACACACGGGCATGTGTAACGGCAACTGCATGCAAGTTGTGAGAATATAGGGAAGACTCTGTAAGGACCTACTGCTGGCTATGCTTGTAAGGAATAGTCTGTCTTTCCTCAATGTCTTTTTTTCCCTTAAATGATTGTAGGTAAATGGTACTTGTCACCATGCCCAACTTATGCTTGTGTTGTTAGTGTACATGTTAATACGGGTTCTACATGCATGGGGAATACTGTGCAAAATTTCAGTTTAATGTAATTATCATCTCAAATTAAGATTTGATGAAGACATTGCACCATTACCCACCCAGTTTCTATATTTTAGATACCAAGAAAACTTGTTCATAATGAAAAGTTTTGAAGAGAATGATTAATATAATGTGTCCATCAACTAGTTGAGAAAAAACCCTACTTGAAAATAAACGGGTCTGTGTCTTAAAATTACACAGAGTGGCCCTTAAGAGAGAAAGGCTGATCTCTTTTTTCTCTTGTTTCAGATTAATTTAATGGTTTATTGCACTGCATTAAATGTCTTTCAATTTAGCAGCTGCATTTTGCATGTGTGTGGGTAAACATTTTCCTCAGTTCCAATGGCAAACTACAGGTAAACAGGGTGGGCCAGGAAGGAGGAAAAAATCAAAAAACAGACCTCTGAGAAATTTTTTTTTTTCACATTAGAGCTAGTACTCCCTTTCTTTTATGTGACACTGATGGTCATTAACACATTAGAAAAATCAAGCTACACTTCAGTGATGAACAGCTTTGAAACAGGGCCCCAGACAGTCTACCAACTTCTTTTGTGTTGCACCTCCATTTCTCCAGTATTTATGCAGCTTAAAAGTGGCACTGTACACAGTTTTATGGTAGATGTCAGGGGCATAGACTATGACAATTATACTTGAAAATAATCAGTCCTGGTTAAATTGAGGGCAAAGATTTAATTTTAACTGTCTGCAGACAGTTAAACTATGTCCTGTTATCTCTTCTACTGGTGTATTCATGTTTATACTGAAGTTCTTAGTACTGAAGTCTTAGTAGTAGCCTGAGCCAAGTCCTGGTCCCTTGGAAATAGATTGAAATTTTGGTTTTTTGTTCTGTGGAAACACAAATTTGACTAACAGGACTGAAACTGCTTTTTTATGTGTGGAATTCAGACGAAGTTATTGGTGAGTAGCTGAAGACCTAGACCAACTCCCACTGAACTCAGTGGAATAACCTGTTGATTTCTATCAAAACTACAGCAAAGAGTGAAAACAAAAGTCAGAAAGCATTAGTCACAACACAACGACACTTTCCATCTATTTTTGGTATGCACCAATTCTCCACCACCCTTGCACAGTTCCAGACTAATACCGATAAAATGAATTGGTGAATTAGTTCCCACGCACTTAATTCAGACAAACATCTTTTGAAATTATATTTCCTACAGTCCTTGAGAACTGCACTGATTTGAGGATATTGTTATATTTCTGAAAGAAAGATGTAAAAAAAAAAAAAAAGAAAATGAAAAAGAAAAAGTGCACGTTAGGACATCTCTAAAAGAGCAAAAGAAGGTTTCCAGGATAACATGAATCTGTGTCCAGACAACAGTGGAGCCAGCAATTAGAGGGAGAGTGTCTCGACAAACGTAAAATGCAATAGCACCAGCTAAGTACTTGCAGTGAATCAGTCATTTGGAGACCAGAAAATAATGAGGCAGTCAAACAAATAATATTCTACAAGGGTTAAAATTAAATCTCTAACTAACCAAAGGCTGAATGGTGTTTCAAAGTTGATGAGAAATTAATAGTTTCCAGTAAACTAAGACAGGGTTATTTCTTCAGCACAGAAATACTTAATTGAATGCCAAATTGCCTATAGCTTGGCTCTTGTGAACCATTCATGCTAATTATTTACTATGGATTCGTAGCAGGTATGATCAGCACAACATTCGCATGTTCAATTTTACAAAGTAATATAGAGAATACTGTCCAACTACCTTGGAAGTCTGATACTGAAAATACATTTATTTTAAAAGCAAAAAGTCTTCCCTATAGACAAAACTAATCTTAGCAGTTCACATTCGTTCTTGAGTTCATTTGAAGAACTGTGGCTCTCCCAGTGACATTGAATGGAATTTCACGTTTAAACAAATGAGATTGCTATAAGCTACAGCACCACACATCATGTTCATTATGAAAGTAACTGCAGTGTAATCGTGATTCCAGAAACTAGATATTTACATTTTGTGTTTTTTTCTAAATAATTGTCAAAAGCAGTTTACTACTTCCATTATTTTATACTATTGGTAAACATTCTTATGCTCTATAAACATCGGATTGTGTGTTTGGACCACAGTCACTAAAGCATCCCTGGGATACACTAGCACTTGGATTGGAACCTATTAGGAATCTGTGGGCACACAAACATGGGCAAGGATTCCCTTTGGAAAAAAAAAGTCTTGCTGTAAGTTATGGTATAAATTATTATAGTATGATTGTAGGGAATAATTCTTTTTTATAATTAATTCCACTCCTTTGATAACTTCTGCCAAAAGCTGATCTCCCTGGAATAATTAGGAATTTTTCCCACTAAAATTATTGGACAGACTCCCATTAACTTTGATAGGTTCTCAAGCAAGATCTCAGAAAATTCTATTTAAAATTAGTTATCCCTATATATATTCATGCTCCTATGACTTAGGAACTGGAAAAACCTACAGGATCACTTATTGCTAAACACTAGAAATATAGCAGAAATTAGTTACTTAAGCTGTTTCAGTCCTTTACTTCCCTTCTTGTCCAAAAAAAAACCCCAAAGAGAACTAACCAAATTAACAAAATAAAAGAAGTGATGTTCCTAAACTCAGTTTTATGAACATCAACCTTTAAGCAAACTCATTTCTTAGTACACGTGAAAGGCCTGTTTTGGGCTTGTCTGCTAACTGAAGTACTAAATGCTCACTGGGATTCATGGAATTGGAATTTTTCTTCTGACTACAGTGCAGCTATATGCAATCTCCTATGTAGACTTAGATTTATGTTCTGTGCAAAGATCTTTTAATATTTAGCAGTAAAGAAGTACACATTTACTCTTAATTGTATTTCATACTGGTTTAAATGCCATGTTCTGAGCATATTTATGATTTTTCACCTGAAAGAACCAGATAAATGAAAGCACAATTGTTTCCCCTGCCCAGANCCCCCCCCCCCCCCCCCCGCCCCCCCCCCCCCCCACCTCCCCCCCGCTTCCGACTTGACCAGTATATTTGCAAGGTTATTTTTGCAAGGGATGTGCCACCTGACTTTGATGCACTTTTCCTGCTGCTACTCCATTGCTTAAAGGTTTTATTTATTCCCTTTCTCTTGGAAAAAAGGTCTTTATTTAAGGCTTCTAGACACAGTGCTGAATTAAGGGTTGGGTTGATTTGCATCACTGTCATTAAATGTTGGGAAGCATCATTTCTCAGAGATTGTCCCCTGATGCTTCAAACCTTCAATATACATAAGTTTCCTCCAGGAATTCACATATGTTGGAGTGTTTTGTCCACAGATCAGCACTACAGGAGAAGCTAATCTGGGGACACAAAAATACTTCGGCAGATATTTCTTCTCTCCAAATGAGTTTTGAGAACAACAACTGGAAATGCACGTCAACCTCTCAGAGGGCATAAGAAATTACTCTGAGCAGTAAAACAAGGCCGCATTTCAGTATTTACTAGGAAAAAATATATTCACAATTAAATGTGACTGAAAAGCACGCTTTCTACCTCCAGAGTTTGCTTGTCTACACAACAGCCACTCAAAATCCCCAAGTACTCTTAATTTTAAGCAATCAAGAATCACACCAAGGATCACAGACTGGGACCTACCAAGAGCTAGAAGCTTCACAGAGAAGGATGGACAGAAAATGTGGTGGACCTAGGCTGAAAAGCTCAGGCAGAGTCAGTGATGTGTTCTGGGGGAGCTGGACTTGCTTGGACACCTTCTGATGTGGAAGGAGTGGGCACGTCATTACTGTTTCTGGCAGTAACACTTACTCTATGCTGCTACCACCAACAATTGCTGATGTCCTACATGTCCTAGCTTGGCTTTTCTGGAGATGAAACACAGACCACGATGACAGAATAGATAGTCAATTTCTCCTGCTCCAGCAGGGCTGGCCCTGCTGCTTCCTCTTTGGTCTTTACTCCACTGAAAAATCTTTCTAATAAACAGAAACCTGATGTAACAGATGACCTTTTTCTTTCATTATGAATGTCTATATCATGTATTATTTTCAGTCACAATATTGATGTCTTTTCGCAGGCATCTCTAAAAGAATAACAAGAGCAGCTTACAGAACCTTTGTCTCTTGAAAATTTATTGTCAACAAAAACACAAACTGAAATATATTATTTATACTGGTAAATAACAAATAGAAGGAGTCTGCATAATGGATAATAATCGTTCTCCATTATTTTTTGACCTATACTAAAACATAAGTTCCAGTTTTCATGAGTCATCCTAATTAGAACCGTAATTGAAATTAGATTTGTTTTTCCATCATAAATAGGTCATCCATTAGAATAAATCATCTTGTTGTCTTGCAGAGCTGTACAGGAGCCATGCAGCACACGGGGTTCTTGAAGCACTGTGTTCTGGACAATCAATAAGACAAATTTATGAACATGATTTGTTCGGTGAAGTAATTTAATTGTACATAATCTGATCAGAAAGGATTTAGAAAAACGAAGTTGGGAATTGGGAAATGAGTAAAGCAGATGCATAGTAACACAAAAGCAAACCAGTAACATGAAGCTACCAAAATGTTGATTCAAGCTTTCATAGACTGGCCTATCTTCCTGGCTCAGGAAGCTTTTTGTATTAAACTCTGGCAGAAGTTATCCAGTGCAGCCAGGCTGATACTGACAAAGCAATTTGCACCGTTGTGAGAATATTGGCACTAGTCCACCCGTTGGGTTCCTGCTTTTTATATTTGCAGATTTTGAGTGGGCAGAAAGTTGTTTACAGTTCAAGGGGCTGATCCTTACTGGCAGTGTAAAAAGCCTTCTGGAGCCAACTAAATTATCACACATGTCCTTTTTTTTTTCTTTAACATGAATAAATTAAAAATCTTGTACATACATTTTACATTCCAAGGTGCTGTTTGCTGCCCTCTGGAAATATCTTTATTGTTAATTAAAGAACAATAAAAAAATATGTACCCAGAGTTCAGTAGATAAGCTCAAAGGACGCAAGTAACCACAAGAATGAGAAGAGACAGACAGCTCAGGTCTCCTGTTTCCAAAGAAAGTGCCTTGCAAAATACTTAAAGGAGCAGTTTTCTAATTTCTGTCTGCATCTTTTGCAGTGAAAGAGTCTGCAAGTGAAAACTGGCCTTTTGTAAAGAATAATTTTACAAGCCTAAATAAGACATGAGAGGAATAATCCCACTTACCTATCAATAAGGCAAGAAGTGCGGTGTAAACAGGACTTGATGTAACCTGAGTGGGAAACCAGCCTTCCTGGTGTGACCATTGCACATTGGTTAAATAAGTTTCACTCTGCCGATGTACGTAAAATACCCTGCAGAGAGGGGCAGTGTATTATGCTGGACACATTACTGCACTTATTCCACAATCCAAAACTGGAAGTTCTCATCTAGCCAGCTTGATCACCGGCAGAATAAAGTCACATTTTTTCCTTATGCCATGTTACTGAAATGGCGTAAGTGATGGAAATTGAAATTTATGTCTTCTGAGCATGGCCAGAAAGCTGGGCTCAGTGTTAATCATAAACCTTACCTCCCTACAGGTCATAGAATCACAGAATCACAGAATGGTTAAGGTTAAAAGGGACATCTGGAAGCCATCTGGTCCAAGCCCCCTACTCAAGCAGGGCCACCTAGACCCAGTCGTCCAGGACCATGTTCAGACAGCTTTTGAGTATGTCCAAGGATGGAGACCGCCACAGCCTCCCTGGACAACTTGTCACAGTGTTCAATCACCTGAGAAAAAGTATTTCCTGATGTTCAGAGGGAATCTCTTGTATTTCAGCTTCTGTCCATTGCCTCTGGTCCTGTCACTGGGCACCACTGAGAAGAACCTGGCTCCATATTCTTTGCACCCTCCCTTCAGGTATTGATATACACTAATAAAATGCCTCCTGAGGTTTCTCTTCTCCAGGCTAAACAGTCTCAGCTCTCTCAGCTTTTCCTCATGTGAGAGACACTCCAGTCCCTTAATCACCTTCGTGGTCATTAGTTGGACTCTCTCCAGTGTGTCCATGCCCCTTTTGTACTGAGGAGCCCAGAACTGGAAATAATACTCCATAGGAAGCCTCATCAGTTCTGAGTAGAGGGGAAGGATCACAATCCCTTGACCCGCTGGCAATACTTGGTCTAGTGCAGCCTAGGATACTTCTAGTCTTCTTTGCTACAAGAGCACATTGCTNACAAAAACACAAACTGAAATATATTATTTATACTGGTAAATAACAAATAGAAGGAGTCTGCATAATGGATAATAATCGTTCTCCATTATTTTTTGACCTATACTAAAACATAAGTTCCAGTTTTCATGAGTCATCCTAATTAGAACCGTAATTGAAATTAGATTGTTTTTCCATCATAAATAGGTCATCCATTAGAATAAATCATCTTGTTGTCTTGCAGAGCTGTACAGGAGCCATGCAGCACACGGGGTTCTTGAAGCACTGTGTTCTGGACAATCAATAAGACAAATTTATGAACATGATTTGTTCGGTGAAGTAATTTAATTGTACATAATCTGATCAGAAAGGATTTAGAAAAACGAAGTTGGGAATTGGGAAATGAGTAAAGCAGATGCATAGTAACACAAAAGCAAACCAGTAACATGAAGCTACCAAAATGTTGATTCAAGCTTTCATAGACTGGCCTATCTTCCTGGCTCAGGAAGCTTTTTGTATTAAACTCTGGCAGAAGTTATCCAGTGCAGCCAGGCTGATACTGACAAAGCAATTTGCACCGTTGTGAGAATATTGGCACTAGTCCACCCGTTGGGTTCCTGCTTTTTATATTTGCAGATTTTGAGTGGGCAGAAAGTTGTTTACAGTTCAAGGGGCTGATCCTTACTGGCAGTGTAAAAAGCCTTCTGGAGCCAACTAAATTATCACACATGTCCTTTTTTTTTTCTTTAACATGAATAAATTAAAAATCTTGTACATACATTTTACATTCCAAGGTGCTGTTTGCTGCCCTCTGGAAATATCTTTATTGTTAATTAAAGAACAATAAAAAAATATGTACCCAGAGTTCAGTAGATAAGCTCAAAGGACGCAAGTAACCACAAGAATGAGAAGAGACAGACAGCTCAGGTCTCCTGTTTCCAAAGAAAGTGCCTTGCAAAATACTTAAAGGAGCAGTTTTCTAATTTCTGTCTGCATCTTTTGCAGTGAAAGAGTCTGCAAGTGAAAACTGGCCTTTTGTAAAGAATAATTTTACAAGCCTAAATAAGACATGAGAGGAATAATCCCACTTACCTATCAATAAGGCAAGAAGTGCGGTGTAAACAGGACTTGATGTAACCTGAGTGGGAAACCAGCCTTCCTGGTGTGACCATTGCACATTGGTTAAATAAGTTTCACTCTGCCGATGTACGTAAAATACCCTGCAGAGAGGGGCAGTGTATTATGCTGGACACATTACTGCACTTATTCCACAATCCAAAACTGGAAGTTCTCATCTAGCCAGCTTGATCACCGGCAGAATAAAGTCACATTTTTTCCTTATGCCATGTTACTGAAATGGCGTAAGTGATGGAAATTGAAATTTATGTCTTCTGAGCATGGCCAGAAAGCTGGGCTCAGTGTTAATCATAAACCTTACCTCCCTACAGGTCATAGAATCACAGAATCACAGAATGGTTAAGGTTAAAAGGGACATCTGGAAGCCATCTGGTCCAAGCCCCCTACTCAAGCAGGGCCACCTAGACCCAGTCGTCCAGGACCATGTTCAGACAGCTTTTGAGTATGTCCAAGGATGGAGACCGCCACAGCCTCCCTGGACAACTTGTCACAGTGTTCAATCACCTGAGAAAAAGTATTTCCTGATGTTCAGAGGGAATCTCTTGTATTTCAGCTTCTGTCCATTGCCTCTGGTCCTGTCACTGGGCACCACTGAGAAGAACCTGGCTCCATATTCTTTGCACCCTCCCTTCAGGTATTGATATACACTAATAAAATGCCTCCTGAGGTTTCTCTTCTCCAGGCTAAACAGTCTCAGCTCTCTCAGCTTTTCCTCATGTGAGAGACACTCCAGTCCCTTAATCACCTTCGTGGTCATTAGTTGGACTCTCTCCAGTGTGTCCATGCCCCTTTTGTACTGAGGAGCCCAGAACTGGAAATAATACTCCATAGGAAGCCTCATCAGTTCTGAGTAGAGGGGAAGGATCACAATCCCTTGACCCGCTGGCAATACTTGGTCTAGTGCAGCCTAGGATACTTCTAGTCTTCTTTGCTACAAGAGCACATTGCTGGCTCACGTTCGGCTTGGCGTCCATTAGGAGCCCCAGGGTCCTTTTCTGCCAGGCTGCTTTACAGCTGTGTGGCATCCAGCATATGCTGGTGCCTGGGGTTATTCCTCACCAGGTGCAGGACTTCGGAGGACCGGCCTGAGTCTGTCTACTAGGATCCCTTCTGAGACCAGAAGAAAATTGTAGCTGCTGACTTCCTGCAACCAAATGAGATACGGATATCTGAGCCAGAGCATGACAAACAAGGACTGAGTTTACTGCAGCCTGACGTGATGTCTTACACTTCTGCAGTGTTAGACTTCACGTTTTACTATCTTCCTAAGGGGACCAAATCTATAAATGGAGCCTAGTTGGGCCTTTTCTTTTAAACAAAAAGAAAACAGTAGAAGGCAAACAGAAGTCTGCTATGTATGGTGGCTCTCCAGAGTGTACTAATGTATTGTTTGTACCTCGTTGTTGTCAAATATATCAAAGGTTTCTTAGTTGAGCATGTTTAGAGTCTCCAGGTTTGAGGCTTAGGTCATACTGCCCAGGTCTTGCTTTGTTTCCACTGTGGGAAAGATTTTAAAAGTCTCTTTGCAACTAACTGCAGACAGTTGTTTGTATCAGGGCATGAATAAAAAAAGTACCTTGCCAATTTAAGATTTTTAATTTAAGCAAGATTATGAACTGAACAAGCTGATACTTTTTGAAAGTTTTCTATTATTTCCTGTAGTTTTAAAGTTAAGTATCTTTCATTGGTATATGGAGAACAGACTAGGCTCCCAGAAATATTTGACATATCCAGGGAGAACTGCCTTTTCCTTTCCCCTAGGAATTCTCAATCTTTCAAAATATTTTTTTTCAAGTTATGCAAGTGATGAAGACATATAAAATTTGAAAAAAATTATATTAAAAATATTAAGATCAATTCATATCAAGCTCATGTGAAAATATTTCTATTTTCTGTCATTTTTATAACAAATTCCAAAATAGTTTCTTTGAATAATTTTGAAAGTGTTTCCTG
>VZSF01005795.1:277298-392615 GCA_013398295.1 Chionis minor | reverse complement strand
TTTACTAAAAAGTACTGCAAATTTTATTAGATAATTTTTAATGGAAAAATATTTAAAGCCAATAAAATTTTTTGGAAAGTTGTCACAGCATGTTATTTCAATAACTGAGACAAATACAGAAATATAACAGGTGCTATTGAATTTAGCCCTTCTGAGGAAAATTATTGGATCAATTTTAAAGATCTACACAGTCAATAATTTAAGTGGACATAGTTTAATAAATTTGTAATAATAATAATAATAAAATAAAATAATAATAAATACATTTGTCGTGGTTTTGGTCCGGATTGGCCCAAGCAAGCCGAGCGACAGATGTTCCCTCTCTCCTGCCGAGCAGGAGAGAGAGAAGAAGAGAAACTAGTTTAGTAAGGACTAAACTACTTTAATGAAATATAAAGAATAAAATAATAAAAAGAAAATAATGAAATGTATACAAAACTGTATCAAGCTCCCAGGATGACAGTCATGTCACCAGCAGGCACTGGGGACGTCCCAGACTGGACTGAGCGATGGAAGGGAACTGGATTCGGGAACACACGAGTTGGGATCAAAGGCAGACAAACAGATGGAGTCCTCCTCGGACGCTGGCCATTGAAGAAAAAAAAAACAGAGCAAGAGCAAGAGGGCTGACTCTCTTATCCCTCAGCTTTTATACAGAGCATGATGCAGATGGGATGAAATACACTGTTTGGTCAGTTTTGGGTCACCTGTCCTGTCTGCTCCTCCCCACAGGTGGGACCCCTCTACACTTTTCCGCTTCCAACCCTCCAACGGGGCAAATAACAAAGTTGTTTGACCCTGGTTGTTATAGTAATAAGTATAAGCAAGGGCCTCTCTGCATACCGTGCCTCGGCATCAGCTATAAACATGGGTCTTATTGCTCTGAGGAAGAGCAGTTTTCTGCACAACATGCTGCTAATTTCAGCAGCTAGAAGAGGCCTAGTTAGAAAGCAGAGTTACTGAACAAAATTGGTCCCGTTTTACCTCAAACTGGGACAGCCTAACAGTAAAGATGTACAAACTCACACCTTAAGATATGAATGAAAACAAAAAAAAAAAACCAGACAACTGCCGAATGGACAAAAGGGCTATTTTTAAATCTGACATGGCTTTCTAAATTCACTATAAATTACAAAGTCTTGTGAACCATGTGTATTTTTCTTGTTACCCTCCAGTATTGTCTGATCATCCAGTCACGGTATTTTATAAAGATAAGATAGAACAGTTTGGGTTGGAAGGGACCTGAAAGATCATCTAGTTCCAAACCCCCTGCCATGGGCAGGGACAACTCCCACTACACCTGGTTGCTCAAAGCCCCACCCAACCTGGCTTTGAACACTTCCAGGGATGGGGCATCCACAGCTTCCTTGGACAACCTATGTAGGTGTCTCACCACCCTCACAATAAAGAATTTCTTCCTAATATCTAATCTAATTCTACCCTCTTTCAGTTTAAAACCATTACCCATCATCCTATCTTGCACTCCCTGCTAAAGAGTCCCTGCCCACCTTTCCTGTAGGCCCTCTTTAAGTACTGAAAGGCTGCTATAAGGTCTCCCTGTAGGCGTTAAATATAAAAAGAACGTAAGAGAAAGGATTTAAACTTTTCTGCAGAAAAGTTTATAATAGGAAATTCATAATGACATTCTATTTGTCTACAAAAATTATTTGAATATAGGAAAGTCTAGCTCGCCTGTTTATTTATACACCTGTTAATGAAGGGTGATGATAAATATTCTATAGTGAATGCATGCATGGCTTTGATCTCTCAAATGCTTGTTAGTAACATTCTCATGCTGACTGCATGAGAAATGGTTCAATTCTTCCCACTACCTCCTTCCATGATATAATCTTTGAAGACCTTGTTGATTGCTCAGTAATGGAAAAAGACAACTTTGCTGATGTTGAACTTGATAAGACAGTTCTTTCTGAAGAATCACTTACGAAATCCTAAGATACCAATTGAAGCAGGAGACCAACAGAATTTAAATTTAAATGGTATTATTTTCCAGCAGCACTTTTTTTTAACATTTCAGATGTATTTAAATGACTTTTAATTCTTTAAGTAAGGTAACAAAATATGTGTATGGAATATAAGAAATAGAAGCCTAGCTAAAAATAAAAATTGTGTAATAAGAGAACTTAGGACAAATGGACAAACGGACAAACTTTTGCATAGTTTAATAAGCCAGAAATCCTTAAATAGGAATTGAGGTGATTGCTTAAGAACAAATTGCTGTTCAAGCAAGATGTTCAAGCCTCTGTGTTCTCCAAATTCCTAAAGAACTTTAACGATGTCTTCGTTCGCAGTTATCATTCTCATATCATTTCAGATTATTGGAGAGGTTTAACTTTCAGAATAGACACCTATTTCTGGATTCTTCATTGATCCAAATATATAAAAACAACAAAAAAAACCCCCACCCAAAATCAGACATCTAAACAAGAAAATGACATACTATAATAAATGGACCTTTGCATTTTCAAAATGTTTATTTTAAAGGAATTATTAATAGCTAAGAAATTATTCTTCTTGAAAAAATGTCAGTTACTGACTTATTATCTTTTGATTTTGAACTTTCATATGAAATTCAGAATTGTATCTAGGAACTTAGTTTTTAAGACATCATTTGTAATTGTTTCAATAAATTCCTCAGTACAACAAAATCATTTATACAATTACAGCAAAAAATCCACTTCCTTTTTCTTAGGGTGAGACAATAGAATGCATTTAAAAAATAAAATGAAATAAAATAAAATAAAATTTAACCTCTTTCTGATTCATATTTGATTTTGTGTTTGAAATCACTTCAGGCACCTTTAAAAATTTACATAACTCTTTCCATTCAGTAACGAAATTAAGTTGATGATTAAAATGCAGAATAAAAATTGTGTGACTTTTAAGACTAAATATAAGTGAAAAAAGTTACTTACAAAACCTCTTGTAAATGTTTACTAGGATCTAACTGCTGTACAAAGTATCAACAATATATGATTTCATGAAATAAACGTTTTAAACTGAGGAATATATTCCTATTCTCTAACATTCTAGTAGAAAATTAAGACTAATCAGATTTCTGCTTGGTGAAATAATTCTGGAGTAGTGAAACGATACATTATATACTAGAGATTTAAATAAGCACTGTAAAAATTACTGAAAGAAAAGATATTGCCTGATTTGAGTTTTCCTGACAAATTCAGACATGAGTGTGGCTTGCCAAAGTTTTGTGTAATTTTCACTGGGCACAGGAGGAGAATCAAATTCATTTGATCTGTTTTGTACAGTTCCCATGAAAGCAAGGTTGAAAGAGACTGTGTCAACTGTGCTATCTGCTCTTACCTTGACACAAGCCAATCCTCATCTATCTGCTAGAGAAACATAGGGTAATTTAATTGGAGAACAAGTTCATATAATATATGCTTTTTATGTACGCAAAATGAAAGGCCTGATGATACAGTGAAATAATAAATTTGTTAGCCAGTTATGAATACAGGCCAAGAAGGAACCTTCTGGATCAGCAAACCTAGTCACTTGCTGAAAAAGGTAACCAGGTCTTTAATACTCACAGTATTCACTTTAAATCTGATTTATCAAGGCTGTCCTGGGCCACCTCTACATTGACTTCAGGAGGTAATCACTGTAAATACTTTTTAATCTCATTGTATTCATATTGTTATTATTATAAGTTATTTGACATTAGCTGTTTGGTTTATTCAAAATCTTATATTGTGTATGATCCTAAGTAAAGAAAAAAAATTGACAACCAAACTGGGCAATCTTGTTGCTTGTGTTTGCCCTTTTAAGATAGTTTCTGTAATAAATTCTTCTTCAGTTAAAGGTCAGTACATGGATGGATTCCATGTATCATAACAGTTTTGAAAGAAGGGTTGCTTTTATTTTGTTGTTGTCATGTAGATTTACAGGATTAACTTCTGAAAGTATTGTGCTAATACTGTAGGACAGAGCTTGGCATACTTTCAGAACGGCAAAGTGTAAAGGTTTTAGGGTCAAACTCGTAAAATATAGTTAAACATTTTTGTTATTTCATTTTGAAAGAAATGCACCAAGTACTTTTGTCATATAGGACTCGAGTATATTAAATATTAATTTCCACACTGCATTAAATATTCATAGATCTAATATGACAACCATGACTTCATGTCAGTCTTGAAAAGAAAAGTCTCTTTTCCTTGTTTTTGACATCTCTAGTCAAGACTTACCTACATCTGTTTTTGAATCATCTCCAAAGTTGCTAATTATTATACCGTAAGCATTCATTTTTATTTTATCTTGCCAAAGTGGTGAGAGATATTCATCAGGCTCATAAAATATTAACAACTGGTCTTCATTTTGCATTATTGAGAGGTTTTAAGTTTCTGCCAAAGAAGAAACTATTTCTGAGGGGGAGGGAAGAAAAAGGAAATGGGAGATACAGCTCTAATCCCAACTAGAAGAGATGGGAAGATTATGAGTATTCCAGACTAGATTTGTACATGTAAAAATACCATATTGTATAATAATCAGCACAACCTTCCAGTCTTGCTTCAGTTTAGTCCCTGAGGAAATAACAGAGATTGACAGATCCAGGTTAAATTTAAGATCATTGCTACTTGTTTTCCTCCTGCCTTTTATGGGTTTGTCATTAAGAAAAATGCTTTTGAACAGCAGATAGGTAAATTCCAAGAACATACTTTAAATAAAGATGGCCACAAATAAAAGCGGTACTTAAGCTGGTAAAGCAGCAATGCCTCTATGGTGAAAACACTTGTAATATGCTACTAAATTATCATTTAGATAATTTGTTAAAATCAGAGAAGCTAATTAGTGACTAGAAACATTACCATAGGTATACATATAACATACCACAGTTTTAAATGGACTTCTTAGCCTTTCTGAGTAATTACTGGATTAGAGGCAGCATTAAAAATGCAGCATTCTTCAGGAAAGAACAGAGAGAAAATTACTGTCATCTTAGTCCTAAATATTGGGGGTTTTTTGAGGTTGAAACATAAGAAAACATTTCACATCTATGAGCAAATATTTCCCCCTCAGGTTTCTTGACAGTACTTACAATTCCTTTAGGAAATCTCTTGTTCTGCAGTTTTTCCTCCACCTTTACAGAGTTTATTTATGTCAAGGACAAATATAACTATAACAGCTATAGTTACCAATGTTGGACAAGGATTTAAAGTTAATTATTTCAAAATTATTGCATCTTTTTCCTCAGACAGTTACCATAATCCCTTAATACAGTAAAATTTATTCTGAATGTTTGCAGGGCCCATCTCAAGAAATCAGCAATGAGAAAGAAGATTTTCTTATAGAAAGTAGTCAGTTGTTTCAAAGGAGCTACCTGTTAAATTATATTCATTATTTCATGGGTGAGGTTCATTTCACTAATGAATCTAAATTGGGTGCTCCTGGTTTAAACCAGTTGACTGATCTCTTTGTAGATAACGGGGAACTTCCAATGAGTGACGTAAGGACAACAAGCTGGTGACTCATTATCACCCTATGCCACATCCAAAAGAAAGGCTTCCCAAACAAGTTGAGTGAATCATCTTGGAAGTGCCTATCTCCATGGACTGTATAACAAAGCTAGAGATCTATCCCACATGAGATGTCAAATTTTCAGGTGCCTGAAGTTAGGTTAGACAACAGCTGGTGTCAGATGAGTGTCAGAAGACAACCCCAAACCACATAATTATCTTTCCTTTAAAAGCAGTTATTTAAATGCAAGACATTATCATTTTGTCCAGTTCAATGGAAAATCATTGAACTGGACAAAATGGAAAATGGGAATGGGAAATCATCAGTGTTAGATGAGACAGGTTACTTACATTTGGTTATGTTTCTGATTTCATGATGCTAAAACAGGATTTGATGTAATCTGGGTATCTGCATAATCATGGTTATTTCACATTCTTTCATAAAGCTTATCTGTTCTTCTAATGAAAAGTATGTGTTTCTTTTGTTCTTCTGAAAGTCAGAATTTAAGAGCAGCCTGGAACACGTGTGGTAGCACATAACTCTCAAAATGCATGTATTTCACAAAAAGTTTAAATGAAAATTTCATCAGAGACACAGAGCTCCTACTGAATAATCTAAATCCCCAGCTGTGAGAGGGAGAGTGATACACCTTCTGTGTCACTCCTGAGTCCGCTGGGGAATCAGTGACATTTCTTGCCTATGGAGTTCCTCCTTACTTTTGCTCTCTGAAATCAGCGTGCATGTCTTGTGTTTTGGCCATATGAAAACTTTGTAATATGGGCTTGTAAACTGGCATAAGTTTAAAGGTAATATCAGTTTGTGATGCCAAGTAATAGTTAATTGACTGGTTCCAGAGCTGTAGGAGCTGCTAAACACTGGAAAAACCACAATTTTTTCTTATAGTTTTAATCACAGAATAATATTTTCTGTGATGTATCCTTAACAGATACAAACTGTTATAATACCTGCAGTAGAAGTATAAAGAGAGTGGAATACTGACCCTCCAAAAATGTATTCTTCACTTTGCAGGCAAGAGTTATGAAACAGCTGCATGTGGTATCTGGTGAATTTTCTTGCCTATGAGTAAGAGGATATGACACATTAATTTTACCTTAAAAATAGATACTTATTCTTTTAATAAAGATTTGGTTAATACTGATTCCATAGTTAGATTTTCCTGTTCATCTTCAAATTAGGATTTATTACAGAGAGCCAGAAGTTTGATTTTTTTCAATACACTACAGGAAGAAACATGCTTGGGGAGAATTAGTGTGCTTCCATTTTTGGCATGTTTCTACAGCTGTGTTGCATTGACCACATTCCATATGGCCACCCCAGCTACGCTGCTGCAGCAGTTTGCCACTTAAGTAAGCCCTGATGCTGTAGAAAAATATATTGAGAGAGGAACAAGCAAAATGCTACACTGGCACATCTGTTAATTGGATTCTAACATGCATCAATATAACTTCTGTTCATCTTATCTTTTATTTACACTTCTCTGGGCTTGTATTTTGGGAACAAGTAAGTGTAGGCTTAAAACAGATATGTCTGTAGTTTGAGGCATAGTGATTCTGTACACCTCTCGTTCCTGAGCTCTCCTCAAAGTAAGCACCATTTCAAAAGCACAGGGCAGAGTAGCGTTGCTGCATCATATGCTATTTTGGCTTTACCATGCAGTCATCAAGGAGCATGAAGTCACAGCTTCCCCAGTTTCCAGTGGCACAAGGCAGCTCTCGTCAATGATGCCAGAACAAACAAGCATGCTGGGACTCAACTGTGATGTCCACACATAAGAGGAAAACCACATTTCTGCATCAGCTTTTAAAATTAAAACACAGGAGGTTCTACTTATATGAGCTTTGCCAATAAGCATTTACAGATTTCAAGTGGTGGTGTATCTAGTTTGTATTGAAGTATCACTGACTATACACGCACATTACTCTAACTTTCAAAATAAGCAGTTACACAGTCCAGTATTCAAACTGTTTAGGAAGGTTAACAAAACTAGCAGCTAGTCAAGAATTAGACAAACCATAATCTTCTCAGCTCTTCAGGGAATCATAGTTTTCATATAACGGAAGTAGAATACCCACTTTCACCAAGAACAACAAAAAAGTTGAGTTTGTATGTAAGATATCTGAAACAGCTTCTCACCACTTCAGGTAAATTGTGTTGTCTCAGTCAAGAGCGTAAAGCAGACCTCAGCTACAATTCACTGTGAAAAGTAAAAGAATCATATCCTGATATAGCATACTGGATGCTGGTTTTGTCTTTTATTCTGAGTATTTTTTTTAAGGTTTAACCTTTTTGAATATTATGAAGGAATTGGAACTGCAGGAAGGTATGTCAGGTTTTATGCCTGTCTGTCCAGGACTCCAAAGTGGGATGCTCTTAAAGGAGCTTCTAAGATACATGTAATTTTGATGTGGAGAAATTAGCAGGGTGTGTACAGATTATTCTTCTTTGATGTTCCCTACCTACCACAATAATATTATCCTGAAGAATATGAATGCGTTTAAGCACAGCAAAATGCTTTCCTCTGGAGAGATATGAGATGTCCTTAATTGAATAGTGCTGAACAAACAGAGTGACATTTTACCCTTTGCTATATTTTACATCTCTGTTTTTTTCAAGCCTTCACAACATTTTTCACTCCATTCCTATAACACTATCAAAAAGACTGAATCAACTTTATCACGTCTGTATCCCTTCCTTTTCTTCATCTTTTTGAAGTAAAGAAGCGGTGTGACCCATTTTCCCGATCTTCAGATCTGTCTCTGGCTCTTGAAGTGAATAAAAATTGAGTGAACCTGTGAAAATGCTGCTAATGCTTTGCCAGTTTCATCCCCCACTTCCTTCAGCACTCCTGGGTATGTGTAATCTGGCCAAGGAGCCTTGTCAATTTTAAAAGGCTATAACCTTTTAACAACCATTTTCTGCCGTATTTTGCACACTTCCTAATTTTTCATCTGCCTTCCTGGATGCGCAATTTGGATACAATTTAGTCTCTTTCATACACAAAGGCAGATGTAGGGTAGCATTTCATCTGGCTCTTTCTCTTCTAAGTCCCTACTGTCTTTCATGTACTCTCAGAATTCCTCAAAAATATGTATGTAGTTGATAAAAGGGACTTAACTCTATCTGCTCCAACAGAAAATTCGTTTTCTGTTGCTTGTCTAAGACACCCATTAATTTGTTACTGATATCAACCACTCCTTTACACTGATGCACCATAAGATTAAAAGTACAGGTGGGACTGATGAAACTTTGATTTTTGTAAATCATTTAGAAATTGAGTTTAATTTTTAATCTTAAGAAAGCACGACTTTTTAAAGAATGATGAAATTTTAGAATCATACTTTTTTCTCCCGGTTTACAGGCAGTTGATGTTATCCAATGAAGACAAAATAAAATCATAAGAAAAAAATAAGAAGGAACAAAAAAATCATGAGGAAAGCATTTTTTAAAGTGGGAGAGCTCTTCTAATATAATCTGATGCCTCACTGATGTTTTTAAATAGATTTTCTTGTAAGATTTGGAAATTTTCAAGTTACATACAAACCATATGATTAATAGATACAGTTATTCACATCGGGAAAGTGATACAAGCACAAAAAACACAAAGACAAGAATTTAGACCAAGTGAAACTTTGATAATGAAAATATTTTACCTTCTGCCATCACCATGAACCTGGGAATGTTCAAGTAGTGAGTAACCCATAATGAAATAGCCCAGAGGGTCTTAAACAGGAAGTTTCTTAAAATGTAGTGCAAGCCTGATCTTGGTCCTGTTTTCCTAGGTGACCATCAAGTAATTTCAGATTGTTCAGCTTTTGCTGTGACTAGAAATCCCTTTCAAGATCTGAGAACTTTAAAACAGATAAACAAACCCCAAATTCTGTTACATTCCTGAAAAAAAGTTTTATTTTAATGTATTGGTATTTTCCAAGTGAAAACAGTTGTTCTAAAATACTCCTGGTAGCGTATTCTGAGATCAAGATTTGACTTGTCATGGCTTCCACTCCACATCTTTGTCTTCTATGCAGTATGTTGACAAAGGAAAGGCAATGGCAAAATCCCAACTGACTTCCAGGGTCAGAGACAGTGTGATTAGCCGATAACAATTAATTCTGTGTCATGAAAGTCAATGGGTATTTTAATATAGATAATGAAGGAAGCAGGAACAAACATAGGGAAAGAGCCAAGAGAAATCTTCCACTATTCCCCTGACAAAATAGACAATCTTCTGTACTTCACTTTCTGTGTCACCTGGATTATATTGAGAAATCCCATCTACTGTTAGTAAAGAGAGTTGTCAGGACAGACTGCCTCACTCACTCACCAGTAGCATGATCTCAAGTGATTTGGAAACACTATTACCAAATAAATGGACATTAAAAAGAAAAAGGATTAGTCTGTATAAGCTTGTTAGTACAAGTACGTCAGAGGAAGATAGAGGGTCACCTGGACAAATAAGGAATGAAAACTTGGAAGGGTTTCAAATCCATCTATTTGCAAAAACGCTAGACTAGCTTTGCTTTGCAAGAAGGGAACATGCAGTGTGCTTTTTCAGTCTCCTATGAAGATGCTCAGGAAGAGTCCAAGGACAATCGTTTGGTTCATAGATTGTCCCATTGATGGTCTCAGGAATTTCAAGACCTAATATACCAGAAAATACCAAAAGTGTATCCTTTAATATCACCCCTTAAAAACGACCTCTATTAAGCTAGCATTTCATTGTTTAATCTGCTAGATAATGTAGAGTGATGGGAAAGGACATGACCATCCTGTCAGTCCCAGACTTATACCACATACCCACCATGGAAACGTAACACAAAAATTCAAGCAGGGCTTGTAGCAAATCTTGATATTGCTTATATGTTTCATACACCCATGCTAAAAGTCAGCTCACTATAATTTTCTCCCTTTTCTTTCTTATGTGGCAAATAAGCCCTTATAACATTACTGAGCTCTGTTGGCTGGCCTTCTCTCTTGTTGAAATGAAGAAACAGGGAGCAAAACAGCAGTTCCTGTACTCGCAAGTGGCTGTCCAACTGCTATTCTTCTATCTCACAGCACACGAAAGGATCAGAGAGAAAATATATCCTCTCCCCCAGCATATTTTGCTAAAAGATATTAATAGCTTGTCTCCTCCTGCCAACCCATGTTTTTTCCTTTATTTTTGCCAGTATCATCTGTTGCAGAGCTTTTGAACACAATCACTCAAAGGTCTGTTTAGAGTGGAAGTCGTTCCCCTACAGCACCCTTATTTTAAATGTGTTCCACATTTCTGTGCTTCGTTGTTTTATTTTGGTTTTGATCAATATAATGTGTTGATTTGTAGCACTGAGACTCCTTCCTTTTCAGAGAGTATGTCGACGCATAAATAGCTGTGCTAGCTGGAGCTGAAACCATTCCAAACGATCTTGAATACCTGAAACAAAGTATTTGCATTAGCACCATATTCCGTCTGGAATAATTGGTCTCAGTAAGAGACTGACTCTGTAATGCAGCTTCCAGAGTTCCTGAGAAATTTTTGCAAGCATTAAACTACCCTGTAATAATTTCATCTTAATGGTCCTCCATTTGAGGTTTCTAATAGGCTGTAAGGCAATAAACTCTTATTAGAGAAGTGCTTGGTGGTCACACTCCTTGTGTTCAGTACCCTTGTATTCACACATCTTTCTTTTTTAATTTTTTTATTTTTATTTTTCTAAGTAATTTCTGGCCTCTGTGAGCCCTTTCAAGTTTGGATGTTTGACCCTTGCAGCCTGCTGGGTTCATGTCCACTCACAGAGTACTTATCTTGTAGCAGCTGCCTAGATCTGCACTGCAATCTGTTCAGGACAGGAGACATGATTAATGGGCACCTGGCGAGTAACAGACACTGGGGAAAAGAGAGAATGAAACAAGCTCATAACAAACAGGAAGGTCCAAGGGCACACCTGTCCTGTTAGTAGTGGTCAAATAACAACTCTTTGATTAGGTTATGTATCATGGTTTCCTTGAATTTGTAACTATTGAGCAGAATAATGCTGGAGCCAATGGCTCTCCTTTAGAATTAAAAAGATAAATCAGTTTTTCTTCCAAAATGTATCCACCAAACACCTTTCAAAGTACATACTGTCAATCAGATCTGAAAAGAATCTTGTAAAGGCCTGTTGCTAATTACCTGGTGGTCAATATTTTACCATTTATTATTTAAAAAACAACCTTTTCCATTAACAAGATTTTCAAGGTATTAGTAAATCACTCATTTGGCCTGTAGCATTATCTTTGCAAAGATAAAACAAAACTATGTTTCATTGTCTCTTGGCTTGAACATTGGTTCATTAGTGCTGCACTACTTCCAATAAAAAGAACATTGAGAGACATTAGCTCTGAAATTAAAACATATGAAGCCAGCAAAATGCTGCAGAGGAAACAATGTACAGTAGGTCATACTGCTGGTCTGTGAGCATCCCAGAGAGGAATTGCATTCAGAACAAATCACTCCTCTTGAAGAGATGTACATTTACTTCCTGCAGCCAGAGCCTTTTCTTATTTGTAAGAAATATGGACACATCAGTCTGTCTGGTGAAAATGAAATAGTCAACTGCTCAAATCATTATTTTGTTAAATGTACATTAAAAAGTGTGCTTTACTAGACGGATATGATGATTGGATGGGCTCTGAAATTTATTGTCCTTGAGCACACACTCATATAATTCAGTAGAATGTATAGCTAATAGGCTTATAAAAAAGCCACATTAAAATAGTATTACTTAGATGATATGATTGCATTTCAACAAGATCCAGCTCATTTGGTGTACACATAATTTACTTTAAACTCTGGATATACTATATTAACCATTGCCTGTGCAACTTCATTTTTACTCTGCGCGTGCTTGTCCTGCCTCACGAGTGAAGCACAGGGCCTGTTGAAACAAGCTAGGCTTAAGATCATAGAATCATAGAATCATAGAATGGTTAGAGTTGGAAGGGACCTTAAAGATCGTCAAGGTCCAACCCCCCTGCCATGGGCAGGGACACCTCTGACTAGAGCAGGTTGCTCAAAGCCCCATCCAGCCTGGCCTTAAACACTTCCAGGGATGGGGCCTCCACAACTTCCCTGGGTAACCTGTTCCAGTGCCTCACCACCCTCACAGTAAAGAACTTCTTCCTAATATCTAATCTAAATCTCCCCTCTTCCAATTTAAAACCATTACCCCTTGTCCTATCACTAGACTTCCTGACAAAGAGTCCCTCTCCAGCTCTCCTGTAGGCTCCCTTCAGATACTGAAAGGCTGCTATCAGGTCTCCCCGGAGCCTTCTCTTCTCCAGGCTGAACAGCCCCAGCTCTCTCAGCCTATCCTCATAGGAGAGGTGCTCCATCCCTCTAATCACCTTAGTGGCCCTTCGCTGGACCTGTTCCAACAGTTCGATGTCCTTTCTATGGTGAGGACTCTGGAGCTGGACACAGTACTCCAGGTGGGGTCTCACAAGCGCAGAGTAGAGGGGGAGAATCACCTCCCGTGCCCTGCTGGCCACGCTTCTTTTGATGCAACCCCGGATATGGTTGGCTTTCTGGGCTGCCAGTGTGCACTGCCGGCTCATGTTGAGCTTCTCATCCATGAGCACTCCCAAGTCCTCCTCAGGGCTGCTCTCCAGCCATTCTCTGCCCCAAGATGACATTTAATGAAGCACATTTCTTACAACTCTAACCATCAAGTGGACTGACCCTGAGTATAGTCTTTCCTCCCAAACATCCATAAAAGCTGGCAATTTTGGCAGTCTCTGCTCCATGAAGACGCCAGAGACCTATTCTACTGTGGTCAAAGGGGAGTTAGCTCAGTTTTGCTGTTGAGGAAGTCCCCAACAGAAAGTACATATTACTTAGAAGGCAAAAGTTTCTTTAAAGTAGATTGCTTGAGCTAGTTAAGGATTTTGATTAGTGTGACTTGTTGGCTTTTTTTTCATATAAAATAAATGTCTTACAAAATAAACTTTTGTCCACTACAATGGAAAGTGACTGGAAGAAGGAGAAAATAATATGCTTTCTGAGAATATAACATGATTTGGCACAAAACGTTATAGACTGTTGCCATGTGAAATGTTCAAGGTTGGATTACCTGTCCAACCTTTCATAGGAATGCAGTTTTAATAAGCATCTGGGAGGGCTGAGAGAAGAGGGAAGAGTAGCTGGCTGGGTTTCTACATAACATTAGACATCTTCTGGTCTGCTTGTGCATTAGCATCAACTCTCAAAGAAGGTGTTTGTTTGATCCGCCAGCTGGAAGTAAAATGTAGTGGTTGCCAGCAAGAGTTCATCAGGAAGTGAAAAACTGGGAGAGGTGAGGAGAGACTCAAGCAAAAACAAAACCAGAAAAAAATAAAATGAGGGAACTTGATAGCTTTATATCTGAGCTTCAGGGTGTACCTGGCTATAGTATCTACTCTCTGCAATGAGAACTACAATACTTTGTACATCAATGCACCAAAGCCCAGCTTTTGCCCAGAACGTTTCTAATGCAGGACACAAAACACGATTCATGAAGTTATAGCAGAATTTCTTAAGTGGGTGGAATGAAACTGTGCATGCTGGAATTCAGCCAAACCAGGCAGAATTATGATCCCTACTCCTCTATAATAGATACCTGTACTATCATATGCCACGACTTTTAGTATTCATTTTCATGTGAAGAACAGCCCCTGCAGGAAAGTGCACCCAAACATCTGAGAAAGGGACCACTGTTCAATTCAGGCTGACAGGGACAAGGGCCGCTAGCCTGGTGCAAACAATGTTTTCTGTATCCCCTGTATTTTTCTGGGTAGACTTCCAAGAGATGGTCAAGTCCAAGCTTTCTAAAACAGAACTGGTGAAACACAGCATAAGGTAGTTAATTTACCAAGGAATAATTAAGGACATCCTCTGTGTACATCTGTGTGGATGATACATGCCTTAGAAAGTCATGTCATAGTCCTGTGAAAAATATAAGGAACTAACCTTCTATGTGATATTTGGAAGGTATTATCTTGCATTTGGAAGATATTTCAAAAATAGTGCCTGGGAACTTTAGCATGTGTGATTTGGCTTGGAATCAACAAACTCAGTGGAGACATACTGAGTTATGAGCTGAGGATGTGGGCTGAAAATGTGGCTTTACTGCAGTCACTAACAAATAGTCTACTTATTTTAATGAGGCAAGAATTTCATCACTGGAACTCACAATAAATCTAATAATAGGTACTACAATTTTCCCATGTGAAAATACAAATCACTACATTGGTTATCATCCCATGCTTATATCTAAATTCTTACAATATCATCCAAAGAACACATGACTAATCATGCTATTATATTGCTTAAATGGAATATTTGAGGTATGAAAGTAAAAGAAGAGAGAGAATAAACTCCTCATTTTAAGGATTATACCTTCCTTTTCATATATACTATATTGGTATATTTTCTATTATTGAATCATATTTCATTGTTACTAGTATTGCTACTATTATAGCTAATCATATGATGATTATTTTATGGAATGGTCTTATTAGAATTCCTTAATTTCAATTCTATTTTGACTGCCCCTGAATACCTTTATTAATTTCATCTTATTTCTGAAATAACTATTAAATAGTAGAAGGAATCATGAAAGATCTTTTTGAGACAAAAAGACACCTTATTTTTTGGCAAGTGATACTGGTTTTCACATAGGCTAGAAGTTAAATTAGTACATGCAATCTTAATTCTATTGCTAAGAAATAGCTGGAATATATCTCATGTCATAACATAACATACAGTAAAACTGTATGGGGATTGTCTGATGGAAATATTAAAGACACCTCCTGGCCTAAATTCTCACAGTCAGTCTCCATTGCACTAAAAAGGGAACAAGTATGAAACTTACTTCACTACAATCTTTTCCCGCAGTTCTAATTCATACACCAACTGAAATCCAGGACAAAACTTCAATTGATTTCAACAGTGGATGAGAGTGATCCTGTGGACTTCAGGTGAAGCTTTGCAGTTCCAAAACATGCAGGGTAGTTCTTGGTGTTCAAATACACCATTCTGCAAGTTACTTTGACTTCTGAAAGTTAGGATGTATCAATTTGTATTAGTGTAGCAGCTCATGAAAAATTTCTTTCATCAAAAAATTCTGAGAAAGATTAAATTTTTATATAAAGCATAATGTATGTGAACATTATGTATTCGTGAAATGAAAAGATAATGAAAACACACCTGTGTAGTCAGTCTGGTTTATTTCATATTTTTTTACATTACATTCTTTTGAACACACAGTAAGCTAAAGTTTTCATCAATACAACTTTGTTTTTACATTTTGGTGCTGTATGACAGAACATTTAATTGTTTTATAAAATCATCACTATAGAACTAAACGATGCTCTCAGAAATACTTCACTGAGATCCCTCTTTAAGAGAAAAAAATAATAAAGTATTAAAAATTAATGACAATTGTGAAGAACAAAAATATTACTCTTACCATCTAATAAATATATTTTATTAGGTAGAGAAAAAAAACACCAGAAAAAAACCAAAGATGAAATGGACATCTACAGTGATGATTGTTCACATTTGCACTGTAGAATTTTTTGAGTTTTTACCATTACCACAGAAGGTGTAACAGGTGAAAACATATGCCAAACAATGCCAACTAATAGGTCCTACGTACCTGGCATAATAGGAGTACTTTGAAAATACTATGAGAAGGAAAGCAGAAAACACAGTAATCTCAACTGTGGCACCAAAAGCACAATTAAAGTCCACACCTAGAATTATCAGAATAAGATTATGATAGCAATGTTTAAATATTTTTCAAAATAAGAGTAAGTAAAAAATATAGAGAAAATTATGGAGAATATAAGGAAAAATATGCAGGATAAAATAGTATTTCAGGTAACAACTTCTGCTGATTTGCATGATGAAAACTGTTGTTGGCACACTGTTACATTTCTTTCCTGGGTTTTTTCTGCCTCCTAAAAAGGTCACATTTCAAACCCATAGTCCCTCAGAACTTGAAAACAATATTATTTCTCAAAACAAAAAAATCTCTTTAGGTGAAAAAATGATAGTGATCAATACACTTATGCATCCTTACTAAGAGGTCTGACATCAGATTGTAAGCGATCAGCCAAATGAACCAACAGACTACTCAAATGGGTTATCTTAGAATAGAAAAAAAATACATTATCTGTTGATCTATAGATATGTTTCACTGAGTTTGTTAAGATCACAAGACTTCTTTCAGCTAAGTAAGTTTCAGTTAGAAAAGGTTTGAGAAAAATCAGAGAATAGATGAGGTCTCTAGGGGAAAAAAAGTACACTAGTGGTGTTGTCAAAAGTAAAAAATAATTCTAAAGCATTGTGGAAAATAATAGTGAGAATTTCAAGGTCACTGTTTGCATAAATCACATCCCACAGACCTCAGTTCAGCAGTTCACAGTCATACTATTAGTAGGTAAGGCTGTATTTCTTCTCAAAGAATCAACTGAAGTCATGGAGAATCTATTGTGCTGATGATAGGCACTCCCACGATAATTTTCTGTGACATAGTTAATTCATTTATTGGTAAAATGATTGAAACATTTCAATAAAACTATATTTAATGATAGATATTATTTTGATTATTTGCAAAGTATTCTTAAATTATGATTGAATTCACTGTTAAATCAGTTAGAGTCGGCATCACTTAGAGAAAATATCCAGACAGGTGTTCCTCATCCGGTTTATTTCAAGCAGGCAAACAGTCTGGCACTTGAAGACTAAGATTCACCTATATCTCCAACTATAATAATGTGGACTCACATCTCCTTTACTGCATCAGGAAAACTGTTTCTTGTCCTTCCTGTGGGACCTGTTCCATTCTATAAAATATTTAAATTTTAATTAAGCCAGAGAGTAAGTAACTTGCTAGAATGTTTAGGACACTCACTGGAGAAGAGGAACATGTCTGTAAACATCCTCTTACTGCTGCAATCAGGAGATTTGAGCTGCGTGATCTTTCTTCTTAAGTGAATATTTGAATTAGCAGATCACCAGTCACTTTTTGATGGGGCTCCCTCTCTTCCACCTGTTGGAGCTTTCACACTTGAAATATTCTTTCCAGTGGAGAAAATAAGGTATTAACTCCACTGTTGTTGGCTTATGCGTAGGTTTTGCATTAGAAAGAGAAAGCCAGGGGGTGTGAACCAAATATTTAATTACTCACACAAAATGAACAGCATCAAATAGAAATGTTCAGGCCAAGATTTTATGCTGTCCTTGATTATCCTCTCTCTCAATAATTCAGACAATTTTTGTAAGAGTTGAAGGTTGTGTTTGCACGTGTCTTTTTTATGAGGGAGAACTGAGCATTAAACCTACCCTAAACAAGCTCCTTACCTAGAAAGCCTTTTCATAAAAGAATTGCTATATCCCTTTGTTGATATTTCTCTGAATCAACACTTTTGGGTTTTTTCTGCCTTTCTTCAAATCTTCTAAAATTAAATGCTTCAACTGGTTTAAAGACTCTTTTTCTAATTCTTACAACATCAGTCTTCTAATAAAAGCTTAAAATAGGCTGTCACCCTCAACCCATTACATATAGAAAGAGGCATATAAGAAGCTATGAAAAAATAAGATGTTTTTATATATAGTTACAGGTTTATGAGTATGATATATGCAAGCATGAACACAGGAAAATGCATTCATTTATGTATCCACTACAATTGATTTGTACCACAGAAATAACATTGTTATTGCCATCAATTACAATAAATATGCTACAATGATGAAAGTTATATATGTTTCAGCAAGACTAATGCGCATAATAAAGAAAGCGAAGAGTAAATATTGTAGCCCTTTCTTCTAAGTGGAAATTGTTCAGCAATTTTCATTAAAATTCAATTTTTGCATTTTCATAATCCTTTCTACTATTTCACCAGTGCAGAAATGGGACTTCTGCTTTTTCGTGTAAAGGCATGTTAAGAAATCCTTGCGGTCTCTCACAGTTTCCTCTGCCTCCTTTCTGTCTCTTGTTGGTTACAGCCTAAAACTCTGGAAGGGAAAACAGATAGCATCTGCTCAAGGGTGTGAGATTACGTGAAATCATAATCTTCTAAAAGAGAAAATTTAGAAAATGTACTTCACTTGCCAAACTTTCACAGCTTCCATCCAACTAGTTTTTTGTGTTGCGTATTTTTTTTTCCAAAGTCACATGCTGTGTCACAACACTTTAAAAAAATACATTCAGTGCATGAGTAAGTCTACATGCAAGTGTTGCAATAAAAAAAAATAAATTGTAAGGACATATGCTACAGATGCCCTTTTTATTTTGGGAAGCATCTAAATGCTGAGAGCTGAAGCAATTCCAGATTTTATTTCTGCTGGAAGTCCCTTCTGAAAGCCAGAAAGAAAAACTACCAAGAAATCTAATCCAGTTTTCAACAAAAAACAGATACCAACTGTTCTGGCTTTACACCAGATTCATATGTGAATTACTGGCCATGAAATTTCATTATGTGGTGGGTGCTCCAAGAGGAATTTGTCAGCTGTAAATCACCTTCATTCTACAGAAGCAACTATTTTGACACTAAATGAAGGGGCATCATTCATCAGGCAAAAATAAATTAATTATTGATTTAATGTAAATTATTTTACTTGCCTTCAAACTAAAATGTCACTTGTTTCTTGGTCCTTCAAACTATTATTATATAGACATACAACTAATGCATGATGTTATTTCTTAACCATAAGGAGCTCAATGGTGAGCCTGCCACCATTTCCTGCCATGGTATAAGCTAGTAAACTCTGTAGAAGAACCTAAACAGAATAGCTTTTATACATAAGGCTGGTAATGTTGATCACCTAACTTCTGTCTTGATAATTATTTGGAGGAAATATCCAGCCTTGTGGTCAGTTTTATTTATGTAAAAAAATAACCTACCTCTTCTTCACACTTCAGCTGCTTGTAGTTAAGGATGTGAGACAAGATTCTTCAGAGGTCAACTAACCTATCCAGAAAAAAAAACATCTAAAGAAAGTGGGATCCCTTTGTAGACAAATTACATTTTGGTTCTGTCTGAGAAAGACTTCTGTCCAGTAACTCCAAAAGGAGTCTTAAGCTTAAAGTCTAATTTTTTTAGATAGATGCAATTGAATGAGATGATTTCTGCTGAAAATTATGAATTAAAAAATTCTAGATACAAGAACCAAAAGCAGAACACTGCCTTTTTTTTTTTTTTTTTTTTTCTTTATAGATTTGGGAAGAGAATTTGCATGAAATCTTCACTGGATACTGCTCACATATAGACACTTCCATCTGGCCATTTTATCCTGTGAACTAAATCCTACGTAAGCTGTTAATAAAATAATTTCTCTTTTTATATGTGAAGGGTTTTAAGGAATAGTCTTTAACAGGCTTAAGCTGTCTCCGATCTTCTTTCAGAGAACTGAGTTTAGGATACTTGGAAGACGACTAGGACACACAGCAAATTTGGTCCCCTTCAAAATACGATCTCTGCAATGGACTGAAATGTGCCTTGTCACTATGACAATGCATCTGCGTGTGCTTGGTCTCTCATGCTCTGAAGAGCTGAATAGAGCTAAAGATCTGAGCTGAAGCAGCCTTGCAGCGCTGGCCGTGGCCAGATCTCATTCTTGGGTTGCCAGCCCACCAAACAGGGGGAAATTGGGGGACTGTCAGGAAGGTTCAGCAGGGGGGCAGCCATCTCACCCACCTTTTCCTTCTCTTAACTCCCGATGGAAAACATGGCAAAGCATGTAAAGAAATATTGTCCTACTACATACAGAAAAACCCAAAAATATGGAACAGTCCCTCAGAGGGAAATGGATCCAGATGTACAAAATCACTTCTTCCTGCACACCCTCATCAGAAATAAAAGTCATAATCCTCGTGGTTTTCAGTCAGCAAAGGATATGTGACCACTCAGTCCCAATGAAATTGTACGTGGAATAAGTTTACATGAGAGCACTGGTATGTCTCTATCAAATGATGCATAATTCCCCTAACATCTCCCAGTCCTTCAGAGCGCTGCACTGCTTCCATAGCAACCAGCAGTGCTCAGGATGGGGCCACCGTGCTGCAGAGGTGCTTGATGCTTGGCAAGCTGGAGACACAATGCTACAAGCCGACTTTCTCATTTCCAGCCATATATCTGTGGCAGACTGGAAGAACGTATATTGTGCCATAATAAACATGGAGATATTTAGTTGCTTGTAAAACACTGAAGGGATGGGAGGGAGGAGGGGAATCCAAAACATCTCTTAAGGAGTATTTGCTGTTTCTGTGAGCATGAGAGGGAGTTCTGGGTTTGTATTTTGGAAAACCATGACCTTTCCCAGAGGGTTACTTAAATATTTGAGGCTACAGTGATCTCAAATATGCACTGATGTATATTATTATCAGAAATTGCTGTAGAAATTATGCTTATGCTGCACTCAGTAAAGCACATGTTTACAGTTCATTTTATTTTCCTATTGAAAATGTATAAGCATATCAGCTTCACCTTGAAAATCACTCACAATGGGAAAAAATAGCACAGTTTGTTTAGAAAACACTTTTTGTAACACTATTTCTGTATATCTTTCAAATTTATGGGAGGATATGACCTTAAAAAAGACAAGTTGTCAGTAAAAGAATCCAAAGTAGAGATTTCACAAATCTTTTCTTCTCTTGATTCTCAGAGATGCCCTTCCCCAATTTTCCACATTTCACACAGAACTTGGTATTCAAAAAATCTGTCTGCTTTTATGCCCTAAATATACTAAAAAGTACTAGCTATCCTTATTAAGCCTTGAAGGATTATCTGTGTAACATGTACTTATCTTATTATTTATTTGAGTAAAAATATAGTTTCAAGAGACAGCAGCTTTTGTGCAAGGCCAACTTGTTACTCCCCTTATCTACACCTCTTATCATGCTTACTGTTCTTGGTAGTTTAACTCAGAGGCTTTAGTGATCCTATCTACAGCATCCTCCCCTCCCAAACCTATTGTAATGTTCCAGCTGAAGGGGCAGTAAACTGTTAGTTGGAAGCAGGAAAGTACTGGCCAGGGTTGGGTCATCTTAATTTTTCATATCACAGGAACACTTACGTTGGAAGACACCTTTGAGATCAAAGGTGAGTCCAATCATAAACCTAACACTGCCAAAACCACCACTCAACCATGCCCCTCAGCACCACATCTACCCGTCTTTTAAATACCTCCAGGGATGGGGATTCCACCACTGCCCTGGGCAGTCTATTCCAATCCTTGACAACCCTTTCTGTGAAGCTTTTCCTAATATCCAACCTAACCTCCCCTGGAGCAACTTGAGGCCATTTCCTCTTGTCCTATCGCTTGTTACTTGGGAAAAGAGACTGAGCCCCACTTCACTACAACCTCCTTTCAGGTAGTTGTGGAGAGTGATAAGGTCTCCCCCCAGTCTCCTTTTCTCCAGGCTAAACAATCTTAATTCCTTCAGCTGCTCCTTGTAAGACTTGTTCTCTAGACCCTTCACCAGCTTCGTTGCCCTTCTCTGGACACACACTCCAGCACCTCAGTGTCTCTCCTATACTGTGGTGCCCAAAACTGAACACAGTACTTGAGGTGTGGCCTCACCAGTGCTGAGTACAGGGGCATAATCACTTCCATGCTCCTGCTGGCCACACTATTCTTGCTTGATAGAGGCCAAGATGCCATTGGCCTTCTTGGCCACCTGGGCACACTGCTGGCTCATGTTCAGCTGACTGTCCACCAGGATCCCCTGATCCTTTTCTGCCAGGCAGCTTTCCAGCCACTTCTCCCCAAGCCTGTAGCGCTGCCTGGGGTTGTTGTGACCCAAGTGCAGGACCCAATACTTGGACTTGTTGAACCACATACAACCTTCAGCCCATTGATCCAGCCTGTCCAGATCCCTCAGCAGAGCCTTCCTACCCTCAAGCAGATCACCACCCCCACTTAATTTGGTGTTGTCTGCAAAGTTACTGAGGATGCCCTCAATCCCCTTGTCCAGATCGTCAATAAAGATATTAAACAAGGCTGGTCCCAAAACCGTGTCCTGAGGAACACCGCTTGAGACCTGCCACCAACCGGATTTGGCGCCATTCACCACAACTCTCTGGGCTCATCCTTCCAGCCAGTTTTTAACCCAGCGAAGAGTACACCTGTCAATGCCACGGGCTGCCAGCATATATCATTATATCATTATATTACACACATTATATTACAATCTTTATATTTCAGTGGCATATATCATTACATTACAGTCACAGAAACTAGCAAACATAGAATGTACTTGGCAAACGTAAAGTTAGATATTTATGCTTTAATTCTAGAAGGTGTTTTAAGGTTCAAAGAAGTTATAGTCTATCCTTACTTCTCAGCTAAGCACAGCACCCCATTAAATGTGCCTGTAAATACTGAATGAATTAAATATTTTTTTAAAAAATCTGTGTAAAACAGATTTGCTGTTGACTGACCTGCCATAACAGGCTTATTCAGCAGAATAATCCAGATCTCATTTCAGCTAAGCATTTCAGCCTTAACTGAACTTTGAGGATGTGCATTAGTCACGCAGAAGACAGGTGTGTGCATTCAGTGGCTCTCATGAGCTGAGCCAGTTGGCAGATATTGGGTTTTACCAAAACAGATTCTTGCTTTAGTACTGCTAGATCAGAATGTGAATTTTTATTAAATAACACATGAAATAAAAATTTATTTAAAACAACATCAACATGCAGTCTTCACTTTGGTATTGTCACTAAGGCAGCACTCCCTTGTACCCACTGAGATCTGTTTTTCCCATTCTTTCCAAATGAAATTCTCAAAAAACATTTTGGAAGATGTAAAAATACTGTATGAGTAGCTGCACACAGCTGTCAGTGAGAAGAAAAATCTGAAAGGTGAGAATCTATAGAAGTAAGAATCAATTTCAATAGACATTTTTATCTGGCAGAAACTGTACAAGAATAAAGAAAGCAAGGAAAAAATAGTTGTAAAGAGCCATACACTAACAAGGATGGATATATTTGGAAGTACTTGGGGATACGCACACATGTGTCTCAGCATCTTTGCTCCCTTGATGTCTGTGTGAAAAAGCCACAGACTGGTACAACAGTACAGGCTCTGAGATACTTTGGGAAAAAGAGTAAGAAATCTACTAAATAGCCTCCAATAAAATCCATATAGTTCTGTCTTTTAGGTAACTGTCTAGCCCTTTCATATCAAAAAGTCAGGAAAGCTGTAAACTAGTGTAGTACTTAGGAAACTGGGGGGAAAAATGGGAAAAGAAAGGGAAAGAAAGCCTTGAGATTCATGGGTTTGCATTTTATTTTTCTCTCATTCACACCAATAAGAGCTACAGAGCGTATTTCTACAGCTAGGCACATAGTCGGGAAACAACATTTACATTGTGTTTGTAAATAAAACATAGAGTATATTCTGACTATATATCTTCTTTTAGTCCAATTAACAGCAAGAAACCTATAAACATCTTTACTGTTCAATCAATAGCACCTCCACGTAGGTTTTGTGATAATTACTATTCTCTCCAATAGTGCTGAGACATGGTTTGGTGTTCAACAGATAGCTTGGAGGCACTTTGTTATTTTCAGGGAAGAGTGTTTGACTACATGGCAATAAGCCATCCACTTGCTCTTCAGGGCTAAGAAATGGTCCTGGTTATATCAGTTCACAGCAGGTCTCTCTGTCTGGCTTTGACCAGAAGAGCTACTATTGTAAACCTAAGAAACATTTCCATGTGATATTTTTGTCAAATTTGATACGTTCCTTTGGAAAGCTTCAGTTCTGATAAGTTTTCTCTTTGCAGCTGGAAACTTTTTATTGCAGAAAAGTCCTGATTTTTATCCCTAAGTCCTTATCCTTTAAGGACGATATTATGGTTTACTCTCTGACATAAATACATATTGACCACTCCATCCTGCACTGATTTTTCACATGGTTTTTTTCCTGTTAAAACTGTCGAAAAACTCCTGTAGAAATAAAGGGATTTAATAAAACTACAAGTTAATAAAAGTTTTTATTTAGATTTTCTAAAATATTTATTTATTTGCCTAACACAACTTCAAAATAAATTAATAAGACACTGAACACTCTGTAGAGTTGGTATTCTCGTTATTCTAGGCTTATTCCAGCAGCTGCTCTGGAATGAGCTCAATTCCATAGGCTACTAAACAACCTTGAGAAAATTAAGAAGATCCTCAGTTTCCCTTTGAGTCAGAACAAATTTGTCAAAATAGTTTAGTGCAATGTAGAATTAAAGGCCACCATGAATATGGTAATTATACTGTGGTCTGAGAAGTTTTCCCTGTACTTTAACAGTAGGCTGCATTAGAGATCCACAGAATATTTACTCTTCTTACAAAAGGAATTTGGAAACCTTGCTGAATTTCAAAGGGCTTCCCCCTCCTAAGCTGAGTTGCTCTGCAGGAGACATAAGTATGTACTGACCCAACTGCTAACTGCAATAATAGCACCAGTAAAACGTCACTGAGCATGTAACACATTACGGGCAAATATAAATTGCCATGTAAGGCAATTTAAATGTACAGAAAGTTACTTCCAAAAACAGAGAGAAACATAAGCCCTGCAAGCAATTGAAAATTCAAGTTTATCAGCTGCAAATTTGCAAGCAATTCATAAACTGCGAAAGCTCTTTCACAAGTGCGTAAAAAATGTTCTCGATGTCAGTAATAAATGACAGGTGAAGAATTTTGGCACCAAATGTTTCAACCATCCTCATGAAATGGATGAATATTTCCCTCCTTAGATTAATTCACGTTACAACGCATACATGAGAGAATGATAATAGGGTTCTCCCCTCGTGCTTGTCATGTATAAAATATTGTACTGCTTCATAACATTAAAAGGGTGAGTAAGGCCAGACATTGCTTAAAAAGAAAAGGGAAACCTAAAGTTTGAAAGGTAACATCTTCAGTGTGAAATGTAGTATTCATGAACACTGTCAAATACCAACCTCATCTCAAGTGCTGGCTCCTGCTAATTCTTACTGACAGCTGTTCTTATGCTTACCTTGAGACATTTGGTTTTAAATGTCAGACTGGTTGGATCTTACTTCTAGTTGGATTTTACTTCTTCCCTAAACATTCATCAACAAGATGAGGAACATATTCATAAAAAAACCCCACAACAAAACACAAAAAAAACCCACCAGGAAAAAAAAAAAAAGATCATGTGAAATGTGTGAAATGTTCTGTAAGGAGATTTCTTTTCAGAGAAAAAATATCCAAAGAAAACTATTTCTTTTTATATCTCCTGACATTACAAAATAGAGAAAGTTTCATGTATACAGTATCTACTTCATGTGTAAGGATAATAGTATGCTAATAAACCTGTTTTTACAGTGCTTGCACTGGTTTACTCAAGTACAAGGGTGCTTGAGAGAAGATGCACACAAGAAAAGACTGATCTAAAACCAACCATTTTCTGTGGGTCTCTGAAAAATCCACCTCCATCACCTGTGCGTTTTTAGTGGCTACTTCAAAGACCAGCGACTGATCCAAAGCCTGTGAAAACAGACAAACCTCTTCCTCTTAAATTGGATGAATTTGAATTTTGCACATCTGTGACAGAGGGTTGTGTCTTGTTTTGTGAAATGGTCAGATTTCTTATGCTCTGAAGATTTATTCATAAAGGGATTTGCAAAATTTTTCTTGGACTCGTATTGTCCCTTTCCAGTGAGAAAAATTAATGCCTCTGCACGTTAGGAAATTAACCATCAGTTTAAACTACTTTTTAAGTCTTGACATATCTCTTCCCTCCCCCCCCTTCACCCTAATTTCTTTTAAGTCCTATAAATAGTGTCATAAGGGAGCAGAAGCAGTGGAAGGGAAGTAGTGGAGCTTCATATTGAGACTTTTAGCTGCCTTCACATGTGTGTTTTCACAAGGCCCTCAAGGTTTATGTCCTTTTATGGGCCGGGGGAGCACTTGGGGGGTATTCATCAGCCAGTGTTATAGAAGAGTTCAAACTAGATGATCTGAAATATCTGAATGTATTAGAAGAGTATTTATGTCTTTGCCTGCCTTGTCTATTTAAAGTCATATTTTTTGCAGAGATTAATCTTTTTATGTGCACCTTCACAACACTTCATGGAATGAAATATTGTATTAGGGGCAATGGGGTTGTAATGGAGAAAACTAAAAGCACCACTGGAATATTCTTTGACTTTCTAGTCTGGCAGATCTTGGGACTAATGTTACTTTGTGTCAGGCCTCCAAGGAAATTATACTTCAGCAGGGACTAAGTGTGGTTTTTGTAAAATGATCAGAATGTGCAACAAGGCACTGTTTGAAAGCATAGCACTAGACTATGGTCCACTTGAGTAGACCCAGAAAACAGTGCTTCCCCCTGTTGGAATTGAGACCTAGTAGCTAGCACTTATTTATTTTTCCCTTTCTCCTTACCCTGTGCCTGTGACTGTCTCTGACCATCTTGTTACTGCCTAGAAGGAAGTCTGGAAGTCTGGATTTCTGGCTGGCATTATATTGGCCAATGGCTTCATAAATGCTAGTGCCAAGCCAGCTGAGGACGTTCTCTGGCCTGTCATCTTGGAGGCGGCAACCTCTCCTTTCCCCTGAATGGTGATCAGAGCCCTGAAGTTTGGTCTGTGATTGTGCCTCTGGTATCTATGTTTTGTCTGAGCCACTTCTTAGCTTGTCAGCACATTTCTGTCCCCTTTGATATGGAAGGAATAAAAACTCAGCCGCTTATTTCCTTAGTACACATGGCAAAGCACAGTGGATTTCTCAGCTATCATTGGTGTAAACCAAACCAGAAACACACTGCTATGACCAGTAGAACTTTTTGCCACCACCCATGGGCAATCAGAAACCAGAGTCAGTGCACGCTTCAAAATTAGGTGAACGCTGCCTGGACAAGAACCATCAAAATCAATGAATGCTATGAGAGAATTAGCACACAGTAGTAAGCAATCAAAGTATTGCAAATACTTATGGACAAAGCAGTCCTCAAATTTTGTGCGAAACATCTAGCCATTTCCCTGTATATTATGACCCCTGTGGGATGCTTCTTGGAGCTCAATATTTTCCTTGACAGATGCCAATCCAGTTTGGAGATGTGTGCACAAAAACTCATCCTGTAGGTTTCTCAAGAGATTTTATAACCATCCTCTGCTCGATGTGTAGGCATAGACATTTTATCCGTTATATGCTGCTACATTTTACAGAGACATGAAAGGACCTACAGCTGTTGCTGGCTGTCATACAGATTTGACTTATTCAATTTCTCAGACAGATTTGAGCTGTATTTTCTCATTGAACTGTCACTGATCAAAATGCAAAGTTTTGTTCTACTGGAATATACACAACTGAATTTATCCTTAATTTGAGTTAAAAACAAGGTTCACTAGTGCAGCTGGTGTAAGCAGACTTCAGTTCACAACCTGTGCAGTTTACTGAACTCTTAAGTAGACTCCCCGATGTTTTATGAACATGATACTGGTGGGTCATTGTGCCACTGGCTTCCGCAAATACTCTACATAGGACTTTAAGATTTAAAGACTTACTTTCACTCTCAACACTGAATATCAGTTTCAGAAAGCAAACACTTAGCTAAACCCTTTTTCTGTAAAGATCTAGTTTTTATTTTACATGTTTTTCTCAGCTTCTTTATTTAGCAGTAATTTTAGTGGAAATGTTGCTTAAGTTAATAAGGGCAACAACTCATCTATTTTAAAGGGCTGGGTTATATCAAAATGGGTTCAGTACCCTTACTAATACATACTGAGGGAGTTCATAGCTTATGAGTTTATCCTATGTGCTGTCTAATTGCAACACAACCAGCTAGGCAATAAAGTAAAGCTACAAAATGAAGTGCTAGATGTGAACTTTACAGCTGGAAACTAGGTAAGAGGACAACTGCATGTAGGCAACCACCTATACATTTAGAAAGGAAAGAACAATAGAAGAAATGAAGATTAAAGAAGGCTAATTTAGGTGGGAAAGGTCCGTAATTAATGTAATCCTTTTTTTTTCTCTTGTCTAATGTGTATAGAACTAAATACACCCTTTAGCTCATGCTCTGTGTACACAGAATCCATGTTATGTGCTATTAAGCATTTTAAATGGTATTGTAACATAGCCAGGACTAGATTAAATCCTGTTTTAGCTCTGTGCATAGGCCTGATCCCCATTTCATTGGATTGTTTGCTCCTAAATCTTCTAGAAACTCAAGCGTATTAAACCCCTTGCTGCTGTTTCTGCTACTAACTGCAAAGGTATCAGCTGTGATCTGCAGCCCTGCAAACATCAGAGTCCTAGTTTGGCTAAGTAGCCCCTAATAAATTTTGCACAAAAATTGATGGTTCAGCCCTAATAAATCTATAGCTTAATGCAGCTATTGGTGGTAGTGGATTGCTTCATATCTACGAATGATTTTAGCTGTTGCTATCTGATCTGCAGCTTCTCTAAAAACTCTAGGAGTAGAATCATAGAATAGTTTAGGTTGGAAGGGACCTTAAAGATCATCTAGTTCCAACACCCGCCTGCCATGAGCAGGGACAGCTCCCACTAGACCTGATTGCTCAAAGCCCCATCCAGCCTGGCCTTGAACGCTCCCAGGGATGGGGCCTCCATAGATTCGCTGGGCAACCTGTTCCAGTGCCTCACCACCCTCAGAGTGAAACATTTCTTCCTAATATCTATTCTAAATCTACCCTCTTCTATTTTGAAGCCATTACTCCTTGTCCTAGCACTACGTGCCCTTGTAAAAAGTCCCTCTCCAGCTGTCTTGCAGGCCCCTTTCAGACACTGGAAGGCTGCTATAAGGTCTCCTGGGAGCCTTCTCTTCTCCAGGCTGAAGAACCCCAACTCTCTCAGCCTGTAGAAAGATGCCTTCATCAAGAATGATGAGGATGTGATAATTTCTTTCTATATACAAATCACTAGTCACTGGAACACTTGAGCAGTGGACTCCAGGTACAGAATCCTTATGTGGAAAAAATATGAGATCTTTAGTTGTATTCATGATATTAGTAGCTATTACTCTTTCTTCCTTTCATTAAAGTCTTAATATTTTATGTAAACACAGGATATTTAAGAGGAAAAATGAAGCTAGACTACTTTCTAAGCTAGTGCAGAAGGTTGGGAGTTCAGGGGTTAAATCCCTGCTACTTTGCATTACAGAAGATATTAGAATATATGCCTTATAAATCTTAAATGACTGTACTAATTACTAGATTATTGAGGCCAGAGGGCAAGAGGAAGGCACGGTGCAACCAAAAACCAGTAATTTCAAGTTCTTTCCTAGAAGAACATACACTCGCTTCATAGTTCAGTTCCAGGAATGAAATTAGCCCAGTATACGGTGTTTGTGGTTAACTGGCTAATTGTTTATATCATGCTGAACTATTCTTTGTGATCCAGTCTTGTTTTCCTTTTTTAACTTCCTTTATTAAATTATTGGTGGCATCTTCTTCGTATTTTTTGTACATACAAAATGTATTTGTACTTTGTACCTATTTAGTCTGAACTTTTGCAAAGTGTCACTTTCTTTTCAAATTTCTCAAGAATTTGCCATAAAATGCTGTAGGACCTTCTTGTGACACCTTGCTTAAGTTCTGGAAAGTTCAAGTATTTCACAGTATATAAATACATGTGTTTCACAACTTCAAGATCTTGTTTCCCACAATCCTCCCATTTCAGAGCAACTTTCATTAATAGGATGACTCAAGTTTCTACAACAAGCCTCAACATTTCTGTTCCCATAAATTAACAAATCACATTGAGAAGAAAACTACTAAATAAGTTATTTCTCAAGAGGCTGGGTGAGGCTTACCCTTGGAAAGCAACACTGCAAGCCAAGGACAGTATGTATAAATGCACTTCATTGAGTACATTTTTCACTCCACGGAGACCCATCAGCCCTCCAGGCAGATTCCTCCCATGTTTTCTCAGCACACCCATAAATCTTGAAATACCTCCCACTGAAAAAACAACAACAACAAATGATACTTACTCCAAGGCAAGCAGAGCAAATCAGCTGATACAACCAGGCAGATCTGCTTTTATTAAAGACAGATGAATGTGTGGGTTGATCCTTGAGAAAACATCACAAGCTTCTTGCTGACAGTGATGAAGTCTTTTGACACCTGGGTTTTATTATTTGCAATGTCCAGCTTTTTCATGTTCAAAAAGGACACACAAGCTTTCTGAAATCAGTGGAGTGGGGGGAAAAAAGGGTCCTTAAAAGGACAGATCCTCAGTACCTACCACAGCCTGAGCAAACAAACCTTCCAGAGGAAGTCTTCGTTTCCAGAGCTTAAGGAGATCCCTGTAGCAAACAGTGCTGACAAAGTGTATCTACATCATCCATTCATTAATCTGTATTACTTCTTTTAGTGCTTCTGCTGTTGAAGCCAACTCTGTGATTGCAGTGCATTTGCTCTGGAAGGATTTCTGCTGTATCATGCACTAGGGAGAAATAACTGTTGAATACAATTTAACTCTCTAAGCTGAGGGGAAAAAAACGAATAGTAATTATTCCCGCTTGCTTGCCTTTCAGGAAATGTGCATTTTAAAGGCTCATGTAACTATAAAAGCAGTTGCATGCTGAGCAGTTTTGAAAGATTTTTAAACAGTTTGAAATTTATGATATTTACTGCCTCACAAGGACCACTGACAACTAGGATGGGTTCGGATCCACTGTTTACTTTTCATAAATCAGACGTGATTGAAACAGGGAACAGAAGCCTGAATTTCATGAATCATCTGCTTACGTATGGTTTCTCTGTATCAGGCTCGTAAACATTTGCATTATTGGAAGCTTTCATGCATAAGAGGATTCTTTCATATACATAGCACTATCTGCTAGTCAACAAGTCTGAGAGAGACTCAGATGCATTCTTTCATCCTCATTGGAGTACTAATTATTTGCTGCCATGAGCTTGATTCCTGGACTGGAAAAGCATATGAAATATAGCCCACTTCCAGGAGTGTGTTAACATCAATCAGATATAGAATAGTAGAATAATTTTTGCTGGAAGGGACCTTTGGAGGTCTTTTAGTCCAATCTTATGCTAAAAGCAGGTGGAGCCTCAAAGTCAAATCAAGTTGCTCATTGCTTTTTCCAGTCAACTTTTGAATATTTCCAAAACTGAAGATCCCACAGTCTCTCCAGGCAACCTGTTCTAGTGCTTAACGACTCTCATTACATTCTTTTTTCTTAAATCTAGTCAGAATTCCTGTCGCTACAAATTATGAATTTTGCTTCTTATTCTTTCACTGTGCATCTCAGAGAAGAGTCTGGCAGCTTTCTCTATAACCACCGTGAAGTTATTAAAGAAAGGAGTTAGATCCCTTTAGGTTTTTCTTCTCCAGGCTAAACAAACCTGGGTTCTTCAGCCTTTCCTTGTATGTCCTGTTCATCAAGCACCTGCCCACCTCATTGGACCTCTGCTGGACTTTCTCCAGTTTTTCAATGCAGCTCTAATGCTAGGGGAAGGTGCCAAAACTGGTTGCAGTGCTCCAGATGAAGACTCATGAATGCTGAATAGAGGGTGATAATCTATTTTCTTGGCCTGCTGGCTACTCTATAGCTTAGCAGTACATACCAGTACATAGTTAGTCTTTGTTTCTGCAATGCCATACCTCTGTCTTCTGTTTAGTCACAGTCCTTTCAGGACTCCCTGCCGCGCTACTCCTTAGTCAGGCTCCTCATGGGCTTTGCATTTGTTTTCATTGAACTTTGTAAGATTTCTGCAGCTGGCTCCTCCAGCTTGTCAGGGTCCATCTAAGTGGCAGTTCTGAGATCCAAAGAAGGAGAATAAGGATATTAAACACTAACTGCCTCAGTATCAGCTCCTGAGGTCTGCCAGTCCTACTTTGAAGCACTGAGCAACTCTCTTTGAACACTGCAGTACAGCCAGTCTTTCACTCACAGTCCATCTATTTGTCTACAAGGATGCCATGGGATGTCCTGTCAAAAGCCTTGCTAAAGCCAAGGTAAAAGACACCCCCTCTCAGTCACTGAGCCAGTCATTTCATCACAGAAGGCAATCAGGCTGGTCAGGCGTGATTAGTACTTGCAAATCTGTGCTAATTTCTCCCAGTCACCTTCTTGTTCTTCAAGTGTCTGGAAACGGCTTTCAGGAGGACTCTTTCCGTAGTCCTCCCTGGAGTGATGTAAGGCCAACTGGCCTGCTGTTCTCTGGATCCTTCAACTTGCCTCTTTTGAAAATAGCTGTAACACTTGCTCTTTTCAAGTCATTAGGAAATTCCCTTGACCATAGAAGACGGATCCCTGCCAGCAATACCCACCATACAGCTAAGTGTTGATCCACGGGATCCAAAGCTCCTCTCTGACTGCTTCCCCTTGATCAGCAGGGTGAAGGAGAACACCAACAGTTTCTCTTTGCCCTTCATACTAAAGGTCATGTAGTGATCCTTGTTCTACTGGAGGTCTCCGTCAGAGAGACACTATCTCCTTGTTCTACTAGAGGTCTCCATCACCGGTTCCATCTCCTGGGTCAAGCATGATTAGTCCAGGTGCCTCTGCAGCAGTGTCCATTTGTCCTCTCTTGCTTCCAGACCCCATTTTCCAGCAAAACACCTCCAAGGAGAAACACCTTTTTTGTACCAGAAGTCACCATCTTCTAGCTCCCACTGTGGCTGAAGTCCCTGTCCTTCCTCCACATGAGCACAGCCACTGGCTGTCCTTCCTGCTGGACAACACAGGGCTGGGATTCTTGTTCCTGCAAGGTCTGCAAATAAACCATTGACCTCTCAGTCATCCTCCCTGCTGTGACACTGTCTGCTCTCCTACTCCTTCAGCCCAGTGACTAGGTGGTCCATTGATGTCTCCGCATTATACCTACTGTAGGTGAGGCTACTATTGCCCCAGCTCTGGCCTTGACACTATCCCTCCCTGCAGGCCAAGACCTGCACAGCTCTGTCCTCCTCCAGCACCTCCACCTGGGTTAGTTGCAGTGTCTATTTCACTTTAAAAAGTATTTACACACACACACATGCACACACACAAACTGGGGTTTTCTGACTAAAGACAAAAATGAAGTCAGTTGTGAAATTACCACTTCTACAGGATTGAAGTAAATTATCTTGTTCCCCTTTCAGTCTTTGAAGCTTGGTTACAAAGACTGTAAAAAGATGCACAGTATAATAATCACCTATTGATGCTACAAATTTCTTTGTAAGACATAACTTCAGGTTCTTTCATGAGGTGTCTCACGAATTGGTACCCTGAAGCTATTTCCACCTCTGTTTTGAATTTCCTACCTCACTGTTCTGACTGTTTTTGAAGCACTTCTTCTTTGTAATGCACAGCATCCAATCTAGAAAAAATCTCTGTACTCTAGTGAATGTTTAATGTTTGTTTAAATGCCCTGACCACTTTCAGCTTTTCAGTTTCATATGTTGAAATTAACATCAAAAATTGTTTTACTTCAGTTCCTTCCCTCTACTACAATTTGCATTCTTCACCAATACACATTAAAGGGTTCATAAAAATGCATCATGGACCCATTTAAAGTATGTGATTAACTGCTAATATGAGACATTAACTAGCAGTCGTTTGATAGACATGATCACGTACAATTATATTTGATGATGGTAATTCATAATTATAATTTTTGTCACATTTTAAAAATATGGTATGGCAACTGCTATGTATTCAAGACTTCTGTATAAGTTTAAGAAATAAATGCTGATGTAAGGCTGGCTGTCCTGTCATGACCATCATGACTGATCGGTCATGTAAGTCTTCTCAGTCCTGCCCATCACAGCAGCATGTCTAGGACTGCTGAAGGATCTTGTAGCTGAATTATATTTATAACATGGAACAGACTTTTTGCTTCTATCTTTTATGATGAAATTAAAAAAATAATTAACTTTATTAGTTGAGTCATTGTGCTGGTTTTACTCAAAAAACAAGTTTGCCTAAGGAACCCTTGTGTGCAAGAAAAATCTAAGGCTGAGCTCACGTTCAGCTGGAACTACAGAAGCCACATCTGATCTATGGGGAAAGTTGGGAAAAATAAGAAACTTCTGGACCACATTATGCAAGGTTCTCTGAAACTTCATAGAATCATAGAATCATAGAATGGTTAGAGTTGGAAGGGACCTTAAAGATCATCAAGGTCCAACCCCCCTGCCATGGGCAGGGACACCTCTGACTAGAGCAGGTTGCTGAAAGCCCCATCCAGCCTGGCCTTAAACACTTCCAGGGATGGGGCCTCCACAACTTCCCTGGGTAACCTGTTCCAGTGCCTCACCACCCTCACAGTAAAGAACTTCTTCCTAATATCTAATCTAAATCTCCCCTCTTCCAATTTAAAACCATTACCCCTTGTCCTATCACTAGACTTCCTGACAAAGAGTCCCTCTCCAGCTCTCCTGTAGGCTCCCTTCAGATACTGAAAGGCTGCTATCAGGTCTCCCCGGAGCCTTCTCTTCTCCAGGCTGAACAGCCCCAGCTCTCTCAGCCTGTCCTCATAGGAGAGGTGCTCCATCCCTCTAATCATCTTAGTGGCCCTTCGCTGGACCTGTTCCAACAGTTCGATGTCCTTTCTATGTTGAGGACTCCAGAGCTGGACACAGTACTCCAGGTGGGGTCTCACAAGCGCAGAGTAGAGGGGGAGAATCACCTCCCGTGCCCTGCTGGCCACGCTTCTTTTGATGCAACCCAGGATACGGTTGGCTTTCTGGGCTGCCAGCGCGCACTGCCGGCTCATGTTGAGCTTCTCATCCATGAGCACTCCCAAGTCCTTCTCCTCAGGGCTGCTCTCCAGCCATTCTCTGCCCAGCCTGTATTTATGCCTGGGATTGCCACGTCCCAGGTGTAGGACTCTGCACTTGGCTTGGTTGAACTTCATGCCATTTGCATTAGCCCACCTCTCAAGCCTGTCCAGGTCCCTCTGGATGGCATCCCTTCCCTCCAGTGTGTCAACCGCGCCACCGAGCTTGGTGTCATCGGCAAACTTGCTGAGGGTGCACTCGATCCCACTGTCCATGTCTCCAACAAAGATGTTAAATAGCACTGGTCCCAGTACTGACCCTTGCGGGACACCACTCGTCACTGGCCGCCACGTGGACATTGACCCATTAACCACAACCCTTTGAGTGCGGCCATCCAGCCAGTTCCTTATCCACCGAGTGGTCCATTCATCGAACCCGTGACTCTCCAATTTGGAGACCAGGATGTCATGCGGGACAGTGTCAAATGCTTTGCTTAAGTCCAGGTAGATGACGTCCGTTGCTCTGCCTTTGTCCACCAAGTTCGTGGCAGTATCGTAGAAGGCCATCAGGTTTGTCAGGCAGGATTTGCCCTTGGTGAAGCCATGTTGGCTGTCTCCAATCACCTCCTTATTTTCCATGTGCCTTAGCAGAGATTCCAGGAGGATCTGCTCCATGATCTTGCCAGGCACAGAGGTGAGACTGACTGGCCTATAGTTTCCTGGGTCCTCTTTTTTTCCTTTCTTGAATATCGGGGTTATGTTCCCCTTTTTCCAATCCACAGGAATTTCACCAGACTGCCACGATTTCTCAAATATGATGGAAAGTGGCTTCGCAACTTGGTCCGCCAGCTCCTTCAGGACCCGGGGATGAATTTCATCAGGTCCCATGGACTTGTGCACTTTCAGGTTGTTCAGGTGGTCTCGAACCTGATCTTCTCCTACTGTGGGCAGTTCTCCATTCTCAGAGCCCCTGGTTTTACCTACTGTGACTTGGACAGTGCAGTTAGAGCCCTTGCCAGTGAAGACTGAGGCAAAAAAGTCATTCAGTACCTCAGCCTTATCCATATCCTGGGTGGCCAGGTCTCCCGTTTCCTTCCGGAGAGGGCCCACAGCCTCCCAAGTCCTACCTTTTTCCCTGACATAGCTATAGAATTTTTTCTTATTGTCTTTGATGTCCTTGGCCAGATTCAGTTCTCTTAGGGCTTTTGCCTGCCTGATATGGTTCCTGGCCACTCGGACAGTTTCTCTATATTCCACCCAGTCCACCTGTCCTTGCTTCCACCCTCTACAGGCCTCCTTTTTGATTTTGAGCTTATCTAACACTTCCTTATTCATCCACGCAGCTCTTCTGGCTATTTTGCCTGACTTTTTCTGTCTTGGGATGCACCCCTCCTGAGCCTGGAGAAGGTGATCCCTGAACACTAACCAACTTTCATGTAACTTAATGTATCACTCATTATCTCTCTCCATTCTAGAAGAGACACATAGACCAGAAAAAGAGATATAGGTAAGCAGGACTTTAGGAGCATTTAAACTCCCTCCTTTAGATTTATCAGTAAATTTTATCTGTATATTATCTCAGACAGAAATTTCCCTCAAAAATATTCCTGTCATTAGGCGCAAGAAGGACTAAGGCCTCAAGACAGAAAACTAGTACCTCAGGTTTCTTGGGGTTTTCCTTTTACTGTGTCTTACTGCTCATCACAAATATTTTGCTGCAATATTAATGTTTCAAATTTCAAACTCCACTGATGGTGCAAAGAGATTATATTGGTGATGGTTAGGATATTACACAATAGTTAATTGACTTCATATTAAGTAGGTAGTTGGGAAGTTTTGAAAACAAACAATCTTTTTTTTTTTTCCAGTTTCTGAGGAAAAAGAATTAAAGGATCTGTTGTGATTAATTTCCTCAGTCATAGGACAAACTATAACCATTTATCAAAAAATTTTTTAAAAAGTCTATTTTTATTACTTTTCATTTTAAAACGTATAGATATTTTAGGATTTTAGGATAAAATGGTCACAATTTGGGGAATAAAACTATTAATCTTGGTTCAGAACCTTTTGCTTCATATAGTTGTACTTTCAAGGGGAAATGCATGTGTTTACAAAGATTGTACTATTGGACCTGAATAATGAACTGCAGTGACTTTTAAATGAGGAAGAAATCTGGGTTTTTTTTGTTTTTTAAATGCCTTTTGCAGTAAGGACAATAATTCTTTTTCCAGATCTAGCTTTGAATAAACTTTTTAATAAATGTAGGAAAGTAAAAAAATGAATATACTTATATAAAGACATATGCTTGGTGATGTAAATTTAAATACCATTATTGAAGTTCCTAAGTAAAGCATAGAAATGAAAAGAAATAACGAAGTTATTGTTAGTGTGCAATCATGTCCTGGTTTGAGGTAAAACAGGACCAATTTTGTTCAGTAACTCTGCTTTCTAACTAGGCCTCTTCTAACTGCTGAAATTACCAGCATATTGTGCAGAAAACTGCTCTTTCTCAGAGTGATAAGACCCATGTTTATAGCTGATGCCAAGGCATGGTATGCAGAGAGGCCCTTGCTTAGACTTACGGCGATAACGACCAAGGCCAGACACCTTGTTATTTGCCCTGTTGGAGGGCTGGANTGCTTTCCTTCTTCAATGGCCGGCGTCCGAGGAGGACTCCATCGGTTCGTCTGCCTTTGATCCTGACCCATGTATTCCTGGATCCAGTTCCCTTCCGTCGCTGAGTCCGGTCTGGGACTTCCCTGCCTGCTGGTGACGTGATTGTCATCCTGGGAGCTCGATACGGTTTGGTATATATTTCATTATTTTCTTTTGTTATTTTATTCTTTATATTTCATTAAAGTAGTTTAGTTCTTACTAAACTAGTCTCTCTTCTTCTCTCTCTCCTGCTCGGCAGGAGAGAGGGAACATCTGTCGCTCGGCTTGCTTGGGCCGATCCGGCCTAAACCCTCAACAAATCATTATAATCTCCCTTCTACATTATGGTACAGTATTTTTTTATATTTCCACTTTAGTAATGATCCCTGAACTCCTGCCTCTTTCATTGCGTATGGTGGCAGCAAAGCAGACCGCTATTTTACTGCTGTCAGCCATTTGTGTTGGCAATGTTCTTTCCCAGTATAATTAATTAAATAGTTAAAGTGCAGAGAAAGAAAAAGAGGCATAAATTCTTAATAGTGATCAGCATGCTCACAAGTGAAGAGGAAGTCCCTGGTTCAAATTTCTGCTCTGAGTAAGATGGTCATGAAGTCATCACCTGACAGCTACTCTTGCATTCATCCTGCTCTCTGCTCTCTTGCTACCCTGCCAAGGCTGTAAAAAGTTAGAGGATCCTTTTTACTGTAGATTTAAAATTACACTTTTAAACAGATCTTTAGGTGGCAGTTGTTATGTCAATGGCCTCTGAAAGATCTATGCTGGAGACCATGGGGAAGAGGAAAACTGACCCTAACAAATACAGTTTATTTGGGACTCACCTTAGAAGCGTAAGATATTGAAAGAAGTTTTTGCGTCTTGCTCTGGGGTACTCTGCCTGCACTGAGCAGCGACAGACAGACTTATCCAGAATGTAGAGTGTGCAAAGGGAGTGTTTGAAAAGCATCTCATGAATCCTCAGTTGCCAGAGGTGCTGCACATAATTCCCTGTATTGGCTTGCAAGAGGATATGGCTTAAGAAGCCGTATTTCCTTATACCACAAGGACAGCAAAGAGATAGGTTGACCATGTCAGTCATGGGACCAATTGATTTATCTTGTTCCTGCTTCTTTCCTTTTTGTAGTGCAAATCAAGAGGCAGACACAATTAAACTCTTCACTTTAAAATTAGAATTAATTTTTCAATTATTTCTAACAAACTGTTGGTCAATTTACATGTATATCAGGTTCTTTACGCACAGACTATAACTGCTGTTAGCTGTGAGAGTAATAACATTGAGGCAGCTCCTATGGGGGAAAAATGTTAGCATTCAGCTTTCTAATTATTAACACGATTAATCTTCTCTCTTGCTGTTTTTAGAATTCCAATCAAACTATTTAAAAATTTAGAACCTGCTCCATGGGAAAAAGAAATCTTAATTGGGCAGGATGTGCAGATTTTCTACACATAATTGAGGGTTCAGGTTAACTACTCCTTGCCAATGTTATTGTGAACTAGGGGAGTTGTGTCTTCTACTTCCCCTGTAATAGAGCAGGAGAGAGAAACCTGGGTTCAAGTCCCCAGAGAGAACTCTCAAATGTGAGGTGATCATAATAATTATCAACAGGATCTATGTGCACAGCCGCAGCATAAAAGTGTTGCAATTTGGATGTGTGACTGAAAACAGACTTAAAGGTTACAAAGGTAGATAGTGTTATGATAAAGGTCTCAAAATCACTTGAGCATATCAGTCGTTTACCCCTAGTCTGCTTAAATATAGCAGACATTTTTTTGTTTTTTTTCTTTTTCCCTTTCTTTTTCTGTAATGACAGTTCCCAATGGAGGTAAATGGGACTAAACATTTAAAGAAAAAAAAACAAAAAGCAAAACCCCCCAAAAAACAAAGCAAGGTAAATAAATAAAAAATAAATTTAAAAAAGAAAGTTTACACATGAAGCATTTCCCAGATTAGTCAATGGGTGATTCTTTTTTTCTGTGTTTCCTTTTCCTCAGACAAATCCCTGCCAAACTCTTCTGCTTTGAGACTGACAGAAAATCATACATCCACTGATGAAGAGACTGCGTTACAACAAGGGAGTTAATTTTATCTATTAAACTGAAGTATGACCACAGGGAATTTCTTAGAACCATGCACAATACAACTGCAGCAGTGTTAATGACAAAACACCCTCACACTGAGAAATTCACCCTCTGCAGCCCATGACAAAGGGGAAACCCTGTCTCCCACACGCTCTGCCAGGGACTTTTTGCCATTGTCTGTCTGCAAGGGCAGGATTTCAGCCGATAATTAGGAAATAATTTCAACATGACCAGCAACAGGGCTCCATCCGGTAGTCAGATCACACAGCAACAGCCTTGCACTTGTCTTTAAACATGAGGCCATTTTGTGAAAGAGCTAGTACTCACAGGTGACAAGGAGGAAGGGAGTAATGGTATGTTTCTTCTTGTAGCAGCATTTCCACAGAGATTAAGTTAAAAGAGCTGCTGCACAGGAAAAACTAAATATTGCTTAAATTATTTGAGCTTTAATATGATGGCTGTTATCCAAAGAGCATAACAGGCATCTTAGCTCTACAAGCTGCCTTTTTCTGAAGACCATCTATGCAAGTTGCTGCTTAATTCAGTTGTAAACTGAAGACTTACAACAACTTGCTGAAAATCTGGTTGGATAGAATGAGTAAGCTTTATACCACAGTTGCCAAACTTTTCCATTCACAACTCCACTTCTATTTGCACTTCCAGGCTTGCTTCCAGATTTCCTAGTTTAGGAAATGCTGCTTTGAGACTTCGAATTAAAAGCATATGTTGAGATTTAGCTTGACCTTTGGAAATTGCAAAGTAGTTGCAGGAGATGGTGAGGGGGCGATAGATAGAAGGGCAAGAAGAGTCAATAAGAAACTCTTTTCCCCGCCCACAAACAAAATTTTCATTCTAATCACTTTTTTTTAACTGTTTTTTTTTTAAATGAAGCTTTTAGGACTCTGTTCTGTGTATGCATTTTTATGCGTGGATTTATCAATTTTCCCATTCCCCATTAGTAACTTTGTACCTATTGGTCAATTTATAACAAAAGCACATCTCTCATTCCTCCAGGTTTCATAAAAATGAGTATCAAGCAAAAGAAAAAGGATTTTTTAGTGGTCCCATCCCCTGCAGAGTGAGCTTACCCGTCACTGATCACTAGAGGATCCACTCTTCTGAGGTTTCCTTTGGAAATCCCACCTCCAGAGCATCACTGTTCACTTGCACCTTATTCTTCTAGCACCACAGCATCCAACCATAAGACACAAAGCCACAGAAAACCAGGCTTTCTTAATTCCTTCACTCAGGAAATATACAATATTAATTAATAACAGGCTGGTACCTAGAGGCTAAATGCGACACAAATATGGCAGTGCTGGACTGGATGCCAATAGTGGGAAGCCAGTGGGTTCAGCAAGGTCAGGTAAATTAAGAGAGCAGATCTCACTGGTCCCAAAGGGTCTGCCGGTGCCTGGAAGCATGCACTGGAAGGTTAATGCATGATAGTCCTTTTGGACCCACTATAAAGAAAACTGCCAGCTGAACAGCCTCAAGCCACCAGGAGACAAACTGAACTGGTTCTGATGGTGAGTGCACACTGGGGGAATCTATAAAGGGCCTCTGTTTGTGTCTCCATAAAACACTTTGACAAAAATGTTTCCGATCATGATTTGTGAACCTCTCCTCCAGTCTCCTGGTTTCTGCAGAAAATGCCTGTAAAACCAGACACTCAGTCTAACGTATTTAGTCTTGTCCTTGAAAATTGAATTAAGCTTACCAGCATAAGATGACTCTTTGCTTTGCCAGGGAACAGTATTGTACTCTATATCAGTTTCCATCTTTGAACTGCTTTTCTACAGAGGGAAAATTCAAATAAAAAAATTAAAATTATAGGTTTAAATTTACACTGCTTTTTGCACTAAGATCGAAGCTACAGACATTGTAATTTGGCATCACCTGATCTCTAGAAAACCAATGGGAAATAAATGAACATTCATTTCTGCAGCTGTTTTGCTCAATAACCATAATAATATAGTTGTTAGACATAAACAGCACACATAGCTCTGGCAGAGTAAAAAAAGAATGCCAAGCAAAGTACCTGATAAGCTTTCACATTCAAGTGTTTGCATGTAATATCAGTATTTCTCCAATGTAAATGACAGTAGATGACAGCTGTCACTTAAGTGCATATGGTGCTCTGAATGAGCAGGGGTTCCCAAGAGGTGAGTTTGAGAGCAATTTTTATTCCACAAGTGACTAAATTTTGCCAGTTTTCTGGACTAGAGGGAGGGAATCCTTTCGAGTCCCACAAGTCAGGGGGAAAAAGTATAGACATGATTAAAGAAAGAAGCAAAACAAAAGATTAAGCCTGAGGCTTTCAGTGGAGCCTAAGGGAGCAAACTTAGTTCAAAGGCCTCTAATTCCTTTAGGCTTTTTTGAAATTCCCAATCTGAACACCACATTGCAACACTGATGACTGCAGTTACTTAACCAAGAAGTGACACTAAAGGAAGCCTGAGTAAGAGGAGTACTTTATGAGACTGCATTTTAAATAGAATTATAGTTGTAAATGCCTCATGAGACCTAACTCTGGTCCCTGCTTTCTACAGGGACCTTCCTCTGTGAATGCACACCCCCTCACAGACACATTCCCCCCACCCACCTTTTAGTTCTTCCTTCTCAGTTCAGATCCTAATTGGAACATTTCTTTTTTTCTTATTAACTAAGATTTGCTCCAGATTGTGGCTGGCTGCTAAGGAAAGTAAAAAATTATGGCAATATCTCTCAGAAGGATACTTTAGAAATGCTCTAATTTTTTTGATCAATCACATCATGACTATACCTTCATACAAACCTCATGGCATACTGTGAAATCAAGAGCCCATGGGACCACTGAAGAAAAACGATCTTTCTGAAATAAGTGAAAAGGTGTTTCTGATGGATTTAGATACACCACGACATATTGTACCTTCTGTGTCCACGCTGAGCAGGTGACCTGCAGAACTGCATTCCATCTGGTATGTGCCAGGTACCTTGGACTTCACACACACGTAAACTATTTTGTGTAAAATGTTCACAGAAGGTCATCTGCATCCAGAACATGTTGGACCTAAAGCAAATGTGTTATATAATTAATCTGTGCATAAAAAAGTAAGTCTAATGTACAAAAAAATCATCAGCTTTACTGAGCATTTGCAGGGCATGCAGGGTAGGTTGGATGCACGACTACTGTAGAGCTGATCTGCACGTGTGTGGGGAAGAAAAGCCAGAATTTCTCTGGCAGCCTAAGTGGAAATATAGATCTTACAGAACTTATGACCATCTGGAAAGTCAGGGAAATGGATAAAACCTTCAAAAATTTCCTGCTAGAAAAAGTGGACATGGATTATGAAATACGTAAAGTAGAGCCGAGACTGGGAATCAAGGAAGGAATGCATCTCATGGGATCTTGGTACTCCAAAATGCCAGGAAAAGGACTAGGATGTATTACTGAATTTTGCCTTTTTACACACAAGTACTCGTTTTGCAAATGTCCACCTTCATTACAGATGTACAGATTCTTTACTTAGAACACCTTTAGGAACATTTTGTAACATCTTTAAATTGGTGGGATTTTCCTCCTTTCTAGTTTTCCACAGTCTGTTCGAGAGGATGAATCAATTAGAGCCTTTCAACTTGCTTCATTTCTCTGCTGTCATTTTTATTAAGTTTTCCACTATAATCTGCTTTATAGGCACAAGGCATAACACCTACAGCTGTCAGATAGCCTCCTGAAAGAAATACCAGACCAACCTGGGACTACTCATCATGAAAAATCACAACAGGGAAGGTACACTGAGTCTGCCATGACAAAATTTTTCACAGAACTATTAATTTCAAGTATAGTTTTGCTTACTTAGTATGATGTCTGCCATTCCACATAACTGTTCCTCTTGCCAGGTTGGTTACTTGAACATTTTTATAACTACATTGTGGAAAACCACAGTACACAGAGTACTTTCAGCTTGTCCCTGTTCTTATTTTATATACTGTTCTTTTTTTTTTCTTTCCCATGATATCTATCATTTAAAATATTGCAAGAGACTAACATTTAGGTTATTATTCTGTAGGCTATTCATTTTTAGAGAAGAAATACTTTGAATTCAGATATCCTGTATTTCCTATTTCCTTCAATAATTGCGTCTTTTTCTTTCTTTCCCCAAACTCTTTAAAATATTTTTTAATTCTTGCTTGAAATCACAGTATTTGCTAAAATATTCAGACTTTTGGCACTTATTTTTATGTCATTTATATAAATAAAAATAATAGGAATGTATATTTGCTTATTTTATTCAATAGTTTACATTTTCTTCCTACAAAAATAAAGGTCTTCAAAGTTCAGACAATAAAAAGAATGTACCTTATTCCACTTATTCTATAAATTATTAAAGTAGGTCAGTAAGTGCAGTAGAAGATGCAATGCAATTGTATTATACTATCTGTGTCTGAAGGAGAACATTATCCAGTAATCATGTTCACAATCACTAAAAAATAAATAGCATCAGATATGTATAAATCTTGAACAGGTACTGGCAAATCATTTAGGAGTGTTTATGTTTGGGACAGATTGAAAGTCTCTTGCTTCATCCTCCGGAAGGAAAATTTCTACATACTTTACACACACCAGAACGATCAAAGCAAAGAATTTGATTGAGATTTTCACATGAGTAAAGTTTGGTGATAATTCAGTTCAGATCGGTGACATGGATAGTGGGGGTGATTTTTCCTTTTTTATTCTGATTGAAAGAAAGAAGATTCTTGCACATTGGAAGACATTCACATAACAGTACATACATAACCCATACAATGCTGACATATGCAACATGAAAATTGGGAGGAGTGAGTGCTATATTTAAAAAATACCACAGACAACTCCCAAACAAAAAAGTCCAGAAATGAGCTGGGTCCTACTAGTAGAGTTCATGTTTTTGTCAGGATCTGAGTTCTTCCCTAGGCTGATTTTGGGACTGCTCAAATTTGAAGTACTGTTTGAGTTAAAAATGCACCTAACTTGTGCAGATCCGGTTTGGCATCCAAAAACTAAATATGAAATTTTGGGGAAGGTACAAGGTTGTTTTCTGGTCCTTCAAAGCACTGAGTGGTTGAGGAAACCGCAGAGTGCAGCAGAAGTGAGAAATGACCCAGCCCTGCATCACAGGCAAGTGCAGGGCAGGAGCCTATGCTGTCTGCTTCCCTGCAAGGAGTAGTGACAGCTCTCAAACAAGAAGCAATCTTTTCTATTTAGTGCTACTGACACAACCGATACTGCCACATAACCTACACTGAATTTCCACATTAGACATGGTTCCCATTTTGATGATATTTGACCACAGTGACCCAGGAGAGCACTACCAGCCTCGTTTTCTCACAGTTGACCTGTTTTCTGCATTACTCACTGGAGACTAGAAAAGAAAAAAATGTCATTTGGACCCCCCCTACACACCCTCCTACCAGTCTTTTTTATCTTTTCCTGGGGAATTTCCAATTGCAGACACTGGAAGAGGACACCAATCTAAAGAGAAGAAATGAAAGAATAAAGTAAAAATAGCAACCTGAAAGAGGTAAGGGTATCATTTGTAGCCCATTGTCAAAACATGCATATCATGAAGCTAGTAGAGATTTGCTGCAAAAACTTTTCCCCCATTATTGTAAGTATTGGTCTCTGCAGCTTTCTGAGAGGTCAAAATAAATGCAAAGGTAAAACTTTCATCTATTCTCAGGAAATGCAGACCTTGGTATTAGCCCATACTAAGTTCACCTCTCTGTTTCCACAGCACAGTGCTTTACATGTATTTGCAGGTACTGAATGGTCAACGTTGTTCCTTGTCATAGATACCTATTAATAATTTCTTAGGATAGTCATTGTCTGATATAGAAACAAATGAATAAATAACCCAGTAGAGAATTTCTGCAGTCACAGCTACAGCAAATATGAAGTATGTCAGAGAGGAGAGAAACACATACATGGCAAAAAATAAATCATAAATATCATCCTAGCTTGAGCACATAACCAGGTATTAAAGGTTTGCTTTCAAATGAACATTAATGCTTGAAATGGATCTGGGAATTAGGTTATTGGCTGCCCTGATCATGACGGGTGTTTTATAACTCATGTCTCTACAGCAAACATTTGCAGCTCATTGTAGGATCACTTTTCCAAGGGAAGTTATCAGTTTAAAGGTATGTTTAAGATACATAAGATGCTATGTTTTGAATATCAAAACCAAGTCAGATTTTGCAGCTAACTGAAGCGTCGGAAGACTCGTATGCATTTGGTTTATATATCGACTTACCTGTGTCTCAACAACAGCTACAGTTTCATATGTTTAAGAAAAACATTGACATTTGAGTTAAATGAATAATTTAAAGATCATAATTTCACAGACATTTCCTTTTTTCTCTGGAATCAGACTACTATCTTGTGGAATGATTTTCAATTATATTATTAATATTATTATTTCTTGATGGCTCTTATACCTTTTTTTTTTGTCTCTGTCTGCTGACTAGGAGCGGACACCTGTATAACTTATATTTTTACTTTGATTGTCCAGAGATTTACTTCCATGTGAAGGCCCAATAAGCACAAGGCATATGTTAAACCTCATATGTTTAAATCTGTGGAGAAGGAGGTAGGGCTACGTAAATAACGTGGGGATTTGGGAAGTGGATCAAAAGCAAATATCAATAATATAGAAAAGAATATGAAACTATCTAGAGATTTTTTCTTTCCAAACTAAGCAACAGACAAATACATACAAAGTAAATTACAGAATGAAGTATTTCATGTTGTCTATTTGTTAAAAGAAACATAAGAACATCAAAGTATGATTTAAAAAAGTGCCAGAGAAGTCTCCCTTTTACACAGTAACATGTTTGCTCTTTCTTGTTTCCTTACCAAAACAAGCTTTCACCATTCAAAATCACACTGAAGTACCAGCCTGGAGAGTCATTCTTAGAAATCTTGGGGTTTGCTGCAGCTCTGGGTTGCTGAGGCTTGCCCAGCACCAAGCAGAGTGTTACGGCACTTAAACAGTTCTCAAGCTAAAGAACAAAACAATAAGGATGCGTGCTGGATGAGTACAAAACAATAAATTTGATGTTCAGCCTACTTACCTTAGAGGATTTTTAATCTCCCCCAAGCCATGTTTAATTCTTTGTATACAATGGAAAGATATCAACCCCAACAAACAAAATAACTTCTTTCCAGAAGAGTGCTGCTAAGCTCTGCCTAGGCTACAGTACGAGGTGTTTAGTGTTGACTCCCTACAGGTAGATCTGAGTCTTGGTCTTGCATCTGCTCTGATTTTTGACTCTGCCATTGGTCAAGGTATAGGGAAGCGAAGGGAAGGGAGGGGAGGGGAGGGGAGGCGAGGCGAGGCGAGGCGAGGCGAGGCGAGGCGACGCGAGGCGAGGCAAGGCAAGGCAAGGCAAGGCAAGGAAAGAAAAGGCAAGGAAAGAAAGGCAAGGCAAGGCAAGGCAAGGAAAACCCAGGGACTTCATTTTGAGGCGGAATAGTGTCAGTGTCTCAGTTGTGTTGAATAAAAGGGCAATACAATGAAATATTTCTAAAATTCCTGCTGAGAGATTTACAGAATAACATTTCTTTCTTCGGGGATTTTCACCAAATGTCGGCTAATTATTCCTAACATTTATTCTGAGGTCCCATAGCGAAGAAGCACATGACCAGCAAGATTTAAGAAACTAATAATAGCCAATTTAAAATATTTACTGACTTGAACCTTGGAAGGTAGAGCCAGAGGGTTCCCCCCGTACCTAAGAAAGTTCCAGCTGTTCTGTTGCATACCTTGGAGACACTGAAGATAAAAACAGGCACTAGATGTTGTAAACCCCCAGTGAACAGTCTATTTAGTGTATGGGAACTGCATGCCAGTTTTGAGAATTGCATTCAAGCCTTTTTTGAGTGTCTAAGCCACAGTGCATTTAGTATATTATCAGTTTCTTATTTGTATACATATTGTGATGCTTTAGTATTTCTTTCGTAGTTATTTAAGGGAACCTGAGAGAACTGCATTAAGTAGACTATTGATTTTGATATTTATCTTTTTTTCTTGAGTTATATATGACTTCTAACAGACGAAAGAAATTACGGATCTTAATAAAAAAATAAATAACATAATTTATAATAATTTTGTCTAACTTCCTTCAGCAATGTTGCCTTATTTAACTTTCCTTAATGACATAAAATATTTACATCTCAAATCAGAAAAAAAAGGGCTTCAGAATTAGATATTGGATTTAGATAAAAGATCAAAGTCCATGAAATGAAGGGGCTTGCTACTGACAAACAATTAAAGCTGCATTAAGACATGAGCCAGTCAATGAGGAGAGTCAATGTCTTACCTCACTTGAGACAGCCATTTCATAAATATCAGCAAAACGAGACACATGAGTAGAAGGAACAAAGGGGACAGGCAGCTGCCATGTGAGCAGCTACCACCTACAGTCAGAGCTGTCTCCTGAGCTCTTTGCCCTGACATGGCCATTGAGGTGAAGGCAGACCTGGGATGCCTCATGCAGATGCTTTCAGCACAAACAATTTGTGTTTTCTGCGTGGTTCCTGCATTGATTTCTGATGTGAGACATCTGTCCTGCTCTTCCCTTATGAAAATTCATCAGTATCACTAGGTTGGAAACTGATATCCAAACTGAAAATTTAAAAATGTTCCTGTCCTGAAATGCTGAAATATTTTGTTTTGACAGCCTTGAAACATTGACTATGAAGTTAGGGCACTTCTTACTTTACTATAATTAGAATAATAAAAAAACCTAATAAAATCATATGTATATATTATAAAAAATACACCACAAAAGGTGGAAAAAATGTACTTGCTTTTCCACTTTGTGTATGGGGTGTGAAAATCAATAAGTCAAATCAATCATTTAATCAGTTTCAGGCTTGCTAATAAGCCTATTTAATTAAAAAAACAATTAAGCATTTTGCCAGAAAATTTCTAATAAGATTTACTAGTAATAGAAATTTGTGATGTCTTATGGGTAACTGAAATAATTTCCATGATCATTCTAATTTCACTGAATACAAAATTGTCACAAATCCTAAACTAATTTTCAAAGCACAACAACTGCTGTTATAGTTGAAACTATGTGATAACATAAAAATGTTTTCCCATGTAGATTCAGTAGAAATTACTCAATTCCAGTGAGGTACTGATCACATATTTGGTTAATAAAACCCTCTGATTTAATAAGCATAAATAAAAAACCTGACCTGTAACTTATATCCATGTACTCTCCATCGATTTCACCACAAATCCACATAAGGTGATATGTTCCCACAACACAGAGATCAAGGAAGCCTCAGTGTTCAGGGACAAAATCAGTAAGAGGCATCCTAATCCAGAGTACTACTGTCCTCAAAGACAGATTGCTTTTTTTTTCTTTTTCTTTTCCTACTATTTTAAAACAATGTCTTTCATATTCAACTTGCATGCAATGGTACATATATAAAAAAATTATAGAGTTAGTGAAGGGTAATTCAGTTTATTCCTCTCAATAGCACACTCTAGAGACAAACAACTGTAGGATATGTTTGTTATGCAGTTGGTAGGGTGACACCATTTTACATATGCTTCTCGGCAATGCTTCTCGATGCAGAAAATGAGAGAATACCTTCAGGACGTCTTACTCATAATCTTTTATCTTCTGAAAGATTCATATCAACATGAAACCTTCAATGCTGTTTCACCTACTATTTCTCTTGTGCAGGAGATGATGTCATTTTACTTGGGAAGAGTAGCCCAAAATTGATAAGGTTTCACCCAGTATTTCATAAACTCATGGAGATTCTCTGCAATCTTCAGGGAAACCTATGCTACTTTGAAATATACAAAAGTGAAGAGATTAATGGTTTTGCATATAGAAAAATTTATGTTTCATTCCCTGACAATGCACCCTTACACAAATATTTAGCCAAGCTTTAATCCTCTAAGTAGTCTCATGAATCTCTGCTCCCCAGCAGAGCAGGTCTGCACCAATGGTCTTAAGCAATTAAGCGTAATCCAGTGTCTGACACGCTTAAAGTGTTGTCATTACTGTAGAACTTCATCCAACACAAAGTTCTTCAAGTACAAAAAATGTGTCTTTAGGAGCAAATGAGTTTTTTTGTTTTCTGGATACCATCTCCTGTATATTTTGGAGACATTACTTTCTCCAGAGTCATGAGTCTTTTTTGCACTGGACTTTGTATGCTTTTCCGCTGCTATGTTTTTAATTATGCTGGTGTTCATACTATGGCTGAAAGCCCAACAATGCAAACATTATGAAGAAATATAAAGCTGAAAATCTATTAACTGTTCACTGCTTTTGCAGGTTCTAGATGAAACACAGGTTACTCAGTCAAAGCAGAGACCTAAAAGAAACAAACGATATAGGCAATTTGGCACTTGCTCTGCACCACAGCTTCCAACAAGATGCCTGAGCTGCCTACACAGAGCACGGGTCTTTAGATGTTACTTAATGTGAAGGATCAGCAGAAGTCCAACTAGCCTTCTGATTAGGGATTTGGCTCTCCAGAAAAGCTGTGTAGGCATTGGAGGGCAAATGCAGAGGCAGGTACTCCTGCCACGGTGCTTCAGGTCCCCGAGGCATTGCTACGCTGGGGGCTGAAATGCCATCCTGCTGCTGACAAGGGTGCTCTGGAACCAGAACCGGTAGAGCTGCATCAGCGCAAATCCCTACACTGACTGATTAACTTTGATTAAGTTACATTGATTACTGCATTAAATATTGTATCACAGGTGATTTTGTATTAAAAATAGAATGAACAGCTCATGACGAAAGAATACAATGTCAGCCCTCAACATACGTTATGGCACGCTTTAAAGCAACAGCAGAAAGGAACCATGAGACATATTTGATACACCACCAGTAAGATAACATCACTGTGCACTTTGTAATGCTTGTGTATGCAGGATCTCCTCAGGCTTGCTATCTCCACCTAGTCTTTCCAGATAGTGATGCAGTGTGCTGTGTGGGTGTTGCAGAGACAGTGCTAGCTCAGGGCTTTCTTCGCTCTCTTGAGTCACTTTGTCATGCCCAGTCTGTCTTTTCCCCTCCAATAGTACTCATTGTCATCTTTCAGGGGTTGTAACATCCAGAATGAAAAAAAAAACAGTGTTCAATGCTTTCAACCAAACAGAAAAACCTGACCTCACCTCTTCACTGAGCTTTCTAAAGGTCACACATCAGGGAATTCTTAAATATTTTATTTTCTTTGTATAAAAATGGAATGGCGTCCATTGGAATGATAAAGCCAACTATCAGAAAGGCCTAAAGAATGGAAATTTTCTGTTAAACTCTGCTTGAAGGGAGGACTTGATTCCCCCTTTCCTAGCTGAATTTGCTAGATACTAACACATGAAGAAATAAAGGAGGTTTTCCTCTCCTCTCCTTTCAGTGTGCAGCTCCTGGTGTAAGGAAAGCCCTCTGACACGATGAGGACTTTCAGGCAAGATCAGTGAAGAAACAGAACTCATGAAGAAGAAAGGAACCTAGATGTTTGGTATTCCTAGAAGATAATTCTACACATAGACAAGCAAGTGCTCAGTAACTCCACTTATGGAAGTTTAGGTCAGATCCAGGAAAGATACTTTAATACCTGACTTTTAAGGAGAAAATGGGAGTTCATTTCCTAAACATTTTCATATATCTGGCGTCAAGCTTTTCAGGTGGTTGCAGAGGCAGGCAGAAGCTTAAGGATTAACATTTTGGACTCATTTCTCTAAAAGGACGTAGGTTGTTAGCCAAGCTAAGGTTTTGGCAAGATGAAGCTTTGAATTATTTCAGCTGAGTTACGGAAATTTTTGGGTGCAGACTTCTGGTCTTGCAGAAAAATGAAGATTGCCTGTCTTCACAGAAAGGATTTTTAAAAAATTTCTGTTATTCTTTTTCTCAATTGAAAAACTGTTTTCATTTATAACTTAACACATATAAAATGTAAATGTTCTGTTGACTGAGAAATTACTTATGAAAGAATGCAATTATTTTCTTGGCTGTTTGTTTTGATTCTTTTTCTCCCTGGCATTAGTATAGGCCTTCCAGGAATTTGTAGCTTTAGAGAATATAATTTTGTTTATGAGATAATTCATTCAGCATTTCAGTTCATTGGCAAATCTTCCCTTTAAGTTTCCTGTGCCTACCCTTAATCTCAAATGTACAGCACTGCAGAGAAGGTGGTTAAGCAGCTTACGTGAAGGCTAGCTGGCTGCATGCACAGTCTGGTGCTTCTCCTATGACAGCCTGACAAGCTTGCCTTTCTATTGAATATCCAGGATTGTGGCTCATTTCCTAGCAATGCAGAAAGTCTTCCCCTTCACCCTGTGAATATCAGTTTGTCTAAACCAGCTTATTAAAAAAGATGAAAGACATTGGTCTTCAAATCTATTCTTTTTTAAACCATGTTCCCTGTCTGAAGTAACCTTCACCGTGTGCCCAGTGATAAAATATAATCTCTTTTCAAATATTTTATGTATTCACTTCATGCATTTTAAGGACTTAGACTATTCAAGTGTACTGCCCTCCATGAGGAAGTGTGGTGTCAGCTGGATTGTGCATATACTTCTCTATAATGTTTTCATGATAATGCAAATACATACTTCCTCCTTTTTATCGCAACTAAGCTTCCAAATTGCCACTTACAAACAGAAGTAGTTTCATTAAAAAGAACAGTAATGCAAAGAGTTTGAAATATAAGCAAAGTATGTAGGACCTGTGGCATTGCTGAAAACAGGGAAAGCTTCAGAGATGAATAAACATGCACAAGAAAACATAGATGGCTGTTTCATCGTAAAAAAAAAAAAAATGGTGAAGACTTGTTTTCACCTTTCCTTAACTGTCTCCACAATACTCACAGGCTTTTACCATAAACTCCTTGCTACCTTCACGCCTCCTGCATCTTCAATGTATTTGGCTGGGTGAGTGGCAGCATATGCTGTGACAGATTTACAGCTGCACATGTGCTGACTGTTCAAACACACATGTGTGCCGACTGGCCAGCTGGCTCTTCCCTCCTGAAACAAGTGAAGGACTGGATTGCAATGGCTCTTCCTTCAAGGGAATTCTGATTAGGGCTGTCGCTATAACCAGGATCTAGTTCATATAAAATGAGTGCAAACTTCTAATCTTTGAGGCTATACCTCTGTCAGACTTGGTTATGACTCAGCACCATACTCCAGGGATGGCAACAACAGACAGACAGATGGACAGACTGTGTGATCACACAAGCCGCATTTCTTTAGGAAGCATGACTAAAATAATTAGCTTTTGCATGATATCTTGCACCAAGGGATATTAAAAGCTTTTATATTCTTGCTGCATGCTGATAGACATAAAATATCTTTTCTATTTATCAAGAATTTTTTATTTCCCTCTTTGCCAAAGATATGTTCAGATTTCTCACTGAGCCAAAGAAAATTTCAAGCATAGGAAGGGTAGCTAGGTGGAGAGATGTTCAGAAACATGCCTAGATCTGAGGTAGCTTAAGGACTTTTCTATACAATTGTTTAGTGATTTGATATCACTTCTTCTAAGAGAAGCAGAATAGCATTCATCGTACAGAAGGCAAATTCTGAAGGCAAATTTTGCCCAGAAAGACCAGAGAGAAGATAGCTTCCCTACTGATTAATCCACAGCAGAAGATTAAAATCATTACTCTAATTCAGACCATGTTGAATTTGGTGGGTTTATATATAGTGACAGTGGAAGATTTAAGAAGTATTAGTAACAGTGGTACTGTGCATAAGGTGTTCTGTTTAAAATGCCAATTTATTGAAAGTATTAATTCCTCTTATTTTATCCTGGCTGTACATAACAAAAGTCAGAAAGTAAGACTTTCTTAGGTTGCTGCACCATTTTTGCCAGAGCAGATGTAAGTTCTGACTTTGCAATGTTTGTTCTGATAAAGAGAAAAGGGAATTTTTATGGTCTGTTCTGAAGGATGAGATGATGCCTTTCCTACCTTTAGACATCCATCATGCAGACATTTACATCTGAGTTGGTCACCGTCAAAATACCTTTACAGCTAATGGGAAGAAAAAAGCACTTGTAGAGTTTTACTGAGCTGTTTTAGTTGTTTCTTTTAAGATGATATGAGCTCAGCCCTAGAAATGATTATTTATCTCCATTGATTAGAAAAGTCATTAAAAAACATTTCAGCTATAAATATTTTTGCTCTACATATAAACATTTTGCCAAACATCAATATGTTGATAAAGAAATATTAGCCAGTTTATAATGAAATTTGAAAGTATTTTTCATTGGTTGTTTTTTCCAGCCATTTCAATGATTTTTTAACACTCAAACTGATTCCTGTGGATGCAATGAGCATTAGACCTTAGATCTTCCTTAGGAAAAAGAAGGAATTTATTTTCTGGTGTTTTCCCCAGAATCCTTCCTAAACAGTACATTTACATCAAGAACAAAAGAAAAAAAAGCTTAAGCTCTACCTGGGCTTGGCCAAATTATGTATTTGCCTCCTCACTCCCAGTTCTCATCTGTTACTCTCTGGACCTCTCTGTGGTGTCCTGCCAAAAGGAATCACATTTTGAGTTTAGGATGCTTCAATACAGCAATCTTTTGTATAGCATCTGTTTTCATCAGCTCAGTTAGCTTTCCTGCCTTGAGCACTTTGAAACTGTCTTGTGAATTAGCGACCCAGTGGTACAGTTTCGTGCTCCCTCATCAGCGTGGATCTTATTGGTGATTTCAGTGAGCTCGCAAATTTAGAGGGGCTTAACTCTCTGGAGAGCTATTGCTACAACTCTAATAAGAAGGTGTTGATAGACCTTTGGCAGTGCTATTGCAAGACTGGCTCAAGGTTATTCTCATTTTTTTTTCCACCGTACTTGTAGCATGTTATTTGTGTTGCAGGATTTCTGCTGCTGTACAATTAACTAAAACCTTTTTATACTCTAAAGCAAAATGTCTAATCCTCTTCTGCATCTATTTTATACTTTCGTGTAATTTTTTTTCTGAGGGCATGACGCATCTTGCTTATGCTCATAAAATTTTCTATAACTGCTCTTCTAAGAAGGAAATATACTTCCGTTCTTCATAAGCCTAGTCTTATCTTGATTTTATTACTGTAAATTAATTATGGGAGAATGATGAGTCATCATGACATTGTGGCTATAGAAAATTACATTTATTCAAATTAATCTTACATGAAGCTAAGATTCTCTTACACCACAATTTTTTTATGTCCCTTGATGCTTTAGCACTCCTTCCCACATTATTCCCTGCAGGTTAAAATGTATTTCTTCTTGTCATGCTTTAAGAAGTGAGTGCACGAATAAAATACAAATCATATGTATGTAAGCATAGATCAGCAAGCATACAAGTATAATAAATTATTTCTTTACATGACTAATTGAAAAGATACTCCAGCAGTTGGATATCTGTGGAGGGTTTTTTCTTTCTTTCTCTGGAGCCAACTGACAAAGCAACTGCACTGTTTTTCTGTATTTGTAGCTGACTGTCCACTTGTAACTATCAATCAGACTCCAAGACTTTCCATAAAACGTCTTTGATTAACCAAAGACATTGCCTCTGTGTTCATCTGGAATTTGTAGAATTTAGTAGGTCATGTAGATGTCACCTTATTAGATATATATGAAATGAAATAATCGAAAAAACAGCTATTCAACCAAGAACTCACAGATTGTATCACAAGACTGACTTTTTTTTTTTTTTTTTTTTAAGCTACTGTAAAACAGCCTTAGGGGAAAAATAAACAGCATTATACACTTTAAGGGAATTTGACTATAATGAGGGGAGCTGATAGGGTGGGGGAGAGAGCTGTAAGCTTTGCAAGCAGCAGTTTTCTTGGAAACATATGATACCACAGAAGACAGATGCTTTTGTTTGAAAAGCAGCATGTCATGCAGATGAACACTGGGCTTTACCAAGTGTAATATCTGAAAGGAAAGAGCTGTCAAAAATAATAATCCAACCTTAAAGCTGGCTCTGTAATTTCAAAAATATTTGCATGTTGCCACCACTGCCTTATACGGTGGCATTAGAAGAGCATAGAATTTGAATTCACTTAAGGTGTTCACATCCCCACAAAATACAGATTATTTCCCGTCGCACTGGTAGGTTCCCAGAATGCCAAGTTACTTGCACTGCATGAACAGATTGCATAATTATCTGTTGACTTTCTTGAAATGAGAGTTGGCAGTGTACTATGATTAGGTTTTCCAGAGCTGGCAAATGCATAGGTGAGGAGACAGACACAGAAGGACTACATCAGTGCAATTTTTAATAATAACCAGAAACTCTTGGGACTTTTTTTTTTAAACATAGTGATGAAACACCTCAACTGTGAGATATACATTTGGTTGATTTGGCACATGATGTTAAATTGAGTGAATGCGAGTGTGAGTTAGGACTACTATGTTGCTGAATAAGGATGAAAAGGTAGCCTACTAGCAATGTTCTTGTTGCCTCACTGGAACAATTACATTTTATACAAATATTTCCATTTTCCCGTCAGAAAAGTGTAATTCAAATATTTCTAATTCAGACTTGATAAATGAAAAAAAAATTTAGGTTTTTTATTTTTTAGTGAACTCTTTTTAAACCCTCAGCAAACCCTGAAACCCTTTTTACGTGCTTGTGCAACCTCTACCTATTCTACAGAGTGGTATTAGCAGCTTCTGTGTTGTGAGTTCACATCTTATTTCTTCTCTGGTGAGATTCCTAAAGATCTTCCCATGCACACTTAGCTGGATTCTCCACAGCAAAATTCAGTCAGAGATTTATCTTGAGTCTGTAAGTGCAGTAGTCTTGGAGCAGACCTTAACAGTACTTTATCATTGCTACGGGGAGGAATAGTGAACATTGAGAGAAATTAAGAGTGAATGAGCTGAATTATACAGCTTGATTTTGATCTTCCTCTTCAGATCTGGTCAGCAGGAGAAGACTTTGTTGCCAGGACTTCCTTGGTTGATATTCAGCCTAGTTTGATGTGGTTGGCCAGTTAAAGTCTCCAGGAAAAAGCATTTGTGATGCATGGGTGGTATATGAAGGACAGTATTTGTTACTGCTCTTCTATAGCTTGGGCTGCTCACCTACATTTACATGTCTTATAACATTTCCATAGCGTATTCTGGGAATCACAAGACTGTGGTGCATGAGAGAATAAAATCACCCTGTTAGGAGACTCCACAAAATAGGATAGAGATACGGGACACCAGATCTATCAGTACACAAGGCACAAAGGAATTCCCTAAGTAAGTGAAATAGTCACACTGAACTGAAATTAGGTTGGGGTTTTTTGTTTGTTTTTTTGTTTGTGTTTTTTCTTTTAACATTGGTTATTAATAAAAATGGTGGGAAACTATTCTAATAATTCTAGAGTAGTTCTGAACTATCACAATTTCCCGTAAGATATGGTGGATGTGTCAGCACACAGTTCACTCTAGGAAAAAACCCTATATTGTTATGTTTCAGGTGAGGTGGCTCTCCCTTCTATCTATCATAAGTGCCAAGTACCTATTTTTTTGTTGTTCATTTAGTGAAAGTCAGTAAAGTAAAACTATTAAAAATGGTATCAGAAAAGAATCTGGGTTTAGATGTTCAGTTTTCTGACTACAGATATAGGTTAGGGAGAAAGTGTTTGAAGTGGAAGATTCAAAAATACTTTTAAATACTGTATTACCATCAAATTAGTCTTCTACTATGCTTACTGGTTAGTGAACAGGGGACAGGCATTCTGTAGATTAAAAACTGCAGAATCTAAAAATTTTGGCAAAGCATTTCCATAGGTTTGTTTGAAATTTTTTTAAATTCTTTGAATCGTTTTCACTTCCGATTGGAGGTCAGACATTTCAAGGGGTCTATGAAAGTAAGTAATAGATTCAGAAGGGAAATCAGAGGTTAAAACTGTAATTTTCTCAAAAGGAAACCTCCCATGTTTTGAATTTTTAGTAGCTGTCTGTGTATTATTAACAGCCCTACTTAGATTTGACAGGCAAGTAATAATGTGGTTATTCATCTCAAAGACAGTGGACCAGAATACATTTCTGGCTCTATAAATGCATTTTAAAAACTGAAAGACAAATTTCATTACAATAAAGAATGGGGATTTGGTAAATGTAATCTTTGGGGTTTTATTGGTAGATAAATCTTTCTTTTTCTACAACTGCTGTTAAGGTTTCAGAAAGTTTAATAAATAGAGTAAGTATTCCCCTATTTATTAGTAACAGTAATATTTGAAAGCTGAGTGTGTGGTATCCATTTCAGAATCTATTGGGTTGATCCATCCTGTATGTAATGCCACTGAACCCAGTCCAGTCACACAGATCTGGATCTGGTTCAATAAAAATGCTTCACGTTTCCTGCAAAAACATTGTTCAGTCTACTGACAAATGATGAAAGCCCGTTCCCAGTAAAACCTACTGGAATTTGTCCATAGGTTTACAGAGGTGCCCAGCTAATGCCCCAGTATGATTTTTCAGAACATCTTATGTCCATGTAGGTGTATTGACTGTAGTGGTTTTGTCTCAGAATATTTTGCAGACAGCATTTTCCTTACATCAAGTTAACCCTTTGTTTTCAACAGAAAATTAAGATTTTAGGTAATAAATATTTGATTAAATAAAATTATATAAAAGGTATCTCAGCACATTTGACTGCATTTCATAAAGTAACTCTGTTGCTTTTGCTATATGTACAAATGGCAACTAGAAAACAAGTATTAGTAGTTAGAAACTGCCATAAATAGTATTGTAGCATTTAAGCACTACATGGGTTAAAGGTAAAAATGCAAAGGTAAAATATAAAACTTTTGATCTGTCTTAAACTCTTTCTTTACTCAAGTATTATAGTCTCAGAAATCTTTTTTTTTTGGTGATGCTGAACTGATACCTATTTATTTTTACCAATTAGTTAGCCTCATTATTATGTTTCATAATAGAGTTTCAGTTATGACTTAAAAATCTGTTAAAAAAATATTCCTATCATCCTGGTTTTTTCAGTGCTAAATTCTAGAAATCATTCAATGCATGAGTTAGGATAACAATAACTGAAATAATAATAGTTTCACCTGAAATGATAGAAAACATCTAGATATAAAGCAAGTGTGATATCTTCATATAGCATATTAAATAAAGGCAATTCCTTAGGAATGTAATTTATTAATGATGTAAATGACAATATAAAGTTGTAATCTAATGAAAGCTGTCTCCTGTATGGTTTATAGCAAAAGAATATTTCTTTTTTACATCTGTTATTTTAAACTTGTTATTTATAAAATATACACAGGAAAACAAAATACTTGGAATTTATTCTTTGCTCTCCCCAGGGAGTGTTAAATGCTGGTTAGTTGTCATAGTTTGCATGTTATCCCTTCAGCTGAGAAACTGCATGATGAAGGCTTATCTTGTTTTTGTGAAGTTCTGCCAGATTAAGCAAATTGTTCACCCCAGTCTATGAAGGAAGTGAAGTGGAAGCTGCTTTCTGATCATAATAGGAATTGTGTGAAGCCCTAAAAGAGGTGAATGGATTGTAATTCATTGGCTTTTTATATTAAAAAAAAAGTAGTACCATAATAGATTTGTTGCCATAACATATTGCTTCACTTTCCACATTGTTCAAGTGTGTATAAGCTCTTCAGCAGTGAGGGGAAAACAAATAGATATATGGGAGTGTGAACACTAAATGGAAAGAGAAGCAAGAACAAAGTCGTTTCAGGCATCTGACTGTCAGGTGGGTACCAGACACAGTCAGAGCCATGGTCCAGCAGAGGGTTATTAAAGAGCCTCTTTTGTTGCTGTCCACCTCAAGCAGTGAGGCCATCTGGAAATGTGACATAGCTGAAGCTGTGAGCTTTAGACCTTCTAGATTGACTTCTCTAATTCTACACTTGCTCCCTTTGTCTGACATCTCTAAGCCATTCTCCATCCAGGACAAAACATCTGGGGCCCAGAAGTTCTGTGAAAGGCTTCATAAAATTTGCAGACCACCAATTGACCCTGCGTTCTTAAGAACATTTCTGTAAACCATCTGAATTTTACCCTTTCTTAAACTTTTTAAAACCCTGTTTTAAACAATAACAAATTATAAACATTTCAGGTTTTCTCTGGATTATGCAGGGATAAAAGATTTTGTCATGTGATAACAATTTTTTCTGGCAGACTTGTTGGACTCACTCCTGTTTTCAGTGGTCAAATGTGTGCATAAACCAACAGTAATGCTGTTAGGTTCTCTGCACTTGAAAATGTCAACTAGGAGGCCAGAGACTTAATGGAATGAGCTATATTTTCATTTTTAGGTCTTTCTTCCATATTAAGGCTGGAACATTTTGACAATGTTAATCTGGAAATTTTCCTTTGCTATTGCCTATATTGCACTGGAATAACTTGAATGGCAGGTCTGGTTTATAAATCATAGTGCTTTCCAGAGGTGTGACAATAAGTTTTATTTCAAAACATTTCTCAAAATAGAAACACAGCTATGAACAGCAAGACCTGTCAGCAACAGTACCTCCTTGTTTTTCCTCTCCTCACTGCAAGTGCTCTCATCCCTTCCCTGACCAGTTGCTGGCTCTTGAGGTCCCCAACCAGTAAAGGCATAAAACCACATACAGCCCTTCTGGTTTTGTTTCATGAGCAGTAATGTTGGGGAACCACAAAATAAAATAAGAAGAAACTACAGATACTAATAATTTTGGAAGGAAAACATGGCAATAGAAGAAAATCTTCCATGCTCTTTGGTTACCCCTTCATCCTACACATTATAAATCTTTACCGGACATGTGGCTATCTTCACATATCTATCAGCTTTATGGTTAATTGGAGAATTTCAAATGAAAAGCTACCAATCTGCCACCTTTCACAAGTACTCAGCTCTCACAGAAACCAAATTTGTATGACACAATCTCTCTTGAACTCCTAAAATCAGCTAATCTATAAGTAATACAGACAGAAGGCACAAAACACAGTTTATACTCTTTTATCCACCTGCTATCAAGTCAATGCACGTCTGTTATCTAACCTAAATTGTTGGCAGCAAAGTTAGAATGAGCTTTCTCACAGTGATTAGATGTCACTGCTGGCTCTGTCTCTAGTAGCATATGCTACTAGAATATATCTGCCCTATAAATTGGAAGAGTTACTATATCAGCTATCATTTCATTGAACATCAAACCAATGGAGCTCTATATTCATGAGGTCAGAATTACAAAGTGAAATATAAAAAGGATGCAAAGATTTCCAATATCCACCTAGCCAGCAGCCAATCTCATTTTGTATTCTTCCGTAGAAGTTGACTTGCATCAGGTTGCTTAGAACAAGGTATAATAAACCCCGTGAGGGTAATAACCATGGGATCTGCCCGTAAACATTTACATCTTAAAATGCAGCCAATATATATAATATATATTAGCTTGCATAGATTTGTCCCATTTTTACATATATCTATGCTAAAAGTGTTTTGTTTATCTTTCCAAATTTTTGAATAGCAAGGACATCTTGCAATTATTAGATTTACAAGCTAATCAGGTGTTATGTTCAGAATTACTTCTGCTGAGCAGTGCACAATATGCTACTTCACATTTTTATTGATTATTGCCCCTTCTTGTATTATGGGACAAATTATAGCAGAACATCTGCTTTACTGTCTATAGTTCATTCATTATTTCCTACAAGTTTTTCACTCATTACTTACCCCTACTGAAATTTGAACAAACCCCAAGCTTTCAATTCTTTTAATGTAAATTTTTCTCTAAGGTTTCAATTTTTTTCTTGTCTTTGATTCAGTTCTGTTATATATTTTGAGATCAGGTGGCTAGAGCCATGCCCAGGCTGAAAATCTAAAACTATTTTACTCAGAGAGTTCTTAACACTTGGATTTGTTTCTACCATGTTACATTATATAACAATTCATTTCTGACCACTGCTACACATGCAAAGACTATCATTGTCTGTCCTAGGACTTTCTCTCAAGTGCTTACAGTTAATTTCCACCTCAAACATAGATTTATAGTTCAAGTTATTTTTTCTACTTGTAGCATAAAATGACATTTGCCACTGTAACAAAGTCCAAACAAGCAATCATTAAACTCTGTAGAAAGACTTGCATTGACTGGTTCACTCTTTTGCTTTTAAAAAGGGATGTGTTTCTCATTTACTGTATGTACAATAAGATGTATAATTCCAGTTTCATCCACGCTTTTTGAAAATGGTAAGCTAAATTGTAGACATGAGCCAGACTTGAGGTCCTCAGTACAAACCAAAATTGAGATTCTGATAACTTTAATTAGGCTTGCAGTCAAGTTGTTCAAGGTTCTTTCTATAGAAGAGATGGCACATGTCTTGGAGTCTGGTGACAATTTCTGAAGCACTATAGGTAACTGTTGTTGGTGCCAGGCAAGTTCTTGACAGAAGCCCAACTCATCACAGGTACTCATTAATATTTATCACTGTCCTAGACCAAGACAGAAAAGCAATCCAGATATCAGAGAGGCTAAATAGCCCTCTGTTGATACATGTCTGCTTTCATCTACGTCATGGGATCCCAAGACATACAAGTCCCTAATTTAATCACTGCAGTTCAATGTATAAAGTTTGGTAGCTTGAACCCATATCATTGTTTTCCTTTGTGCAGGGTCATTACTGCAACATATTTCAGTGAAGACCAAAGGAAGGACTTAGAGGGTGATGCTAAAATGAGTCATCTGGTGTCTGCAGATGTTTCTCACAGAATAAGAGACGTCAAGTTAGAATGATAGGAAATTTCTGCTGTTATAGCCAATCTGAAACTAAAGTGATTCCATTTATTATTAGTATTTCTTGACCAATTTTTGTATCTAAACACAAATCTTACCAAGACACCTAAAAATTCTATGTCTGAATCCGAGTGCTATTAATTTTAAAAGCCTGAGAACATGACACTCATATTTCAAGAACAACCAATAGAAGAACCTTCCTTTCCCTTTTTATATATTCATTTATTTATTAGACACTTACTCTACTGATTTGGAATTCAGGACCATTTATTTCCAAGAGAACATGGTCTAAAGGAACATGCTACTCATAAGGTTATAGATTTTTCTCCAGTGCACCTTTTATTTGAGTGCCAAAAATTCCTGGACTGATTCACAAAAACAATATAAACATATTGTATTGACTGAAATACTGTTTACAAACACTTTCATCTCTTCTGTCTTTTAAAGATTGATGCAAAACTTTTTGAAAAGCACTCATATCTTTCCATTCGTTTAGATGACCTTTTGACCAGCTCCTTGGAGTAGCTTGAGGGGAAAACTAATCTGTGATCAAATGAGATAAAATCCTAAGGGTTTCTAAAGCTACATACTGCCATCTCAAATAGGAACTCATTCTTCTGAATTCAGTGGAGAATCCAGTATAAAATCGAAGTTAGTGAACCGAGGCTGAGACCTGCAAGGGGTGCTAGTGCAAAAGCTTTGGTTGTTACTTTATTTTAATTTATTTTCCCTTCTCTTGTTTTGAAGCATTCAAGAAGTCCCAAATTATAGCATTTGTTTTCAAGAAGCAATATTTTTAACTGTTTATCAGTTCATGGCTACTTCAGCTGTTCTCACTTGCATGAGAGATAAGAAAGGATAAAATTGTTCAGAATCGCTCTGCAAATAATATGCAGAGCCACACCCACTTGTCTGAGAACTGCAGATCTCTTAATCTGACTCTTGTTCATATTAAACTCACACTCATAAGTTGTCAATTCCTTCATTAAACTCACTTTCAGATTTGCTGTGAAAAAAATAATACCTTCCTGTTCTCCTGTCCTCTGCCACCTTTGCTCTGCTTCTAGAATTAGCAATACAAAAATCAATATCTAATATATTTAATTGTCGGGAAAAGCAAAGTGTTAGCAGCAGAACCATGACAAGGTCATTCTCTCAGTCTCATGCTACTAAACATACACAAACAGTTGCCAGCACTGTGGACAGCCTTGGATTCTGCCAGTCTGCTGGGCTACTTGGCCACGGTGTATATGTCAACAACTTGGGTTTTGCCACTGCACTAATTTATTTCTTATTAGAGCTGTTGACTTTCCAGATGGTAAAATTTGATGTTTATTCTCTTGTAATATTTGATTATAATACTACTTTTTAAGTATATCCAAAGCTGGAAAATGGTTTTTTCTGGATATATCCCAATTAAGATCTAGAGATATGTAGGCTCAGATCCTTAAAAACATTTCTTAGCCACATTTCTAACTCTCTGTCGCTCAGAGTGGATATGTGTAGAAACGTTGAAGTCTTGAGGACACTGAGCTGACTGGTTTCTCTCTGTCCTGCAAGCCTTAGCATGATAGCAGCTACATATAGTTCCTCTGAAGGCCTCAATTCAGCATTGGAATCTATAGAGCACAACAAGGCAGGTTGGTTGTGCTATGTGGACAGGCTGTGCTCTTCTTATTGTACTTGTGTAACATATGAGTAATCTGTGGGAGACCCCAGTTAAGTCTCATTAGCAAATGAGGACCCACTGCCCTAATTCACAAAAAACAGCAGTGAACATTTCCTGTAAGACTTCTAAGTAGTGGACTACACAGTCAATCTCTCCTCTCCTTCCCTTTGTAGCCCAGTTCAAACTTCAAAGGTAACAAAGCTGACAGGAAACAAACCTAAGATAGAAAGGCTAAAGTGTTTCCATAACACAAAGATTCAAGCTAGACAGGCAGAAAGAGACGTGAAATCAACTTGAGTTTGAGCAAAACATGAGCTGCTTCTTGGTTGTGTCATGATACACAATCTTTGGTATGTCTGCTGTGTATTTTTCTGCACATATATCCGAATCACGTCATTCATGCTGTGGGACTATCCAGCTAAAATCTAGTTTCAATCTAGGTGCTATTTCGGCATTTTAATGTAAGAGTGATCCCCAAACAATAAGCCAGTTGCTCAGCTGGGCTTATAAACCTACCATAATTTCATTATAGTTTATCTATGCAGCCCTTAGATCAAAGCTGTATTACAGCTGAATGCTCCAAAATATAACGTGGATGAAATGAGTCTACGTGCAAAAGACCATGAAGATGGAGCTTATGGATGGTTAATGCCAAGAAACATTTCAGCTTTATAAAGAGACATCCCAAGTTCCATTCTTATTTCTTGAACATCACTCCTATGTTATAAAAGAAAGTTGTTCTCTTGCTGTATCTTCAGTGCTGGCACCTGGTAAAAAGAGTTGATAACTTCTGTTTTCCACAATCAAACAAACCTGAAACATTCCTGTGATTCTGGGATAAAACAGCAGCAGGGTGGTGTCCTGATTAGAATTCTGGAATGACATTTGGGACTATCTGTCTCATGAAAAACCTCCCCTGAACACTGGACAAAATCATTCCTACATTTATTTCAGTTTTTAATTTGTAAAAATAAGAAAATAATATTTATTTGGTTTACAGGAACACTTTTTACCTGTATTTAGAGACTGCAAGGTTTTCAGAGAGTCCTGGGTGCACGTCAAGTACCATAGGTAAAAAGCAGGAATTCATCCCTGTGCCAGGAGCAAATACTTCCAGCATAAAAAGATTTGGAACAACAGATGAACTTCCCTGTGAGCACTTCCAAAATTGTATTTTTATTAATGTCTTTCATCTCAGCTGACAGGATAATTCATCATAATTATAAAGATAACCTAGGTTAGTGAGGCTTGTTCCGCAATGGAGCTGTGAAATTAACTTTTAGATGGCCTTTGTATATACAGCAGGGTTTTCAATACTTATGAGAGAAAATGCCTCCACCGAACACAAACAGTGATAAACACACGCTTACATTTCTATGGTTAAAAAATAAATTTGACCAAACTACAGGTCACATTGTCAGCTATACAATTTAGAGAATGCCAACTGCAATTGACTGTCATGAATGGCCAAATAAATATGCATACTTCATGGAAGCATGTGCGTTTCTCTAGAAATTTTAGCCAATACTTGTGATACTGGTCAATAGGTATAAGGAATCTATTATCTGAATAAGTTTTAGAAAACAGAAATATCTCTGTGTATAGGATTTACCTGCTACTCACTTTGTATCCAACAAAGTTATAAAAGCAACACATTGATACCGAGCATTTTCAGAGCTCCAGAATTGCGACTGCAGCATCTACAGATGTTCTACTCTTGTCAGGTTCTCTTTATAATTAATGCAGAGAAACATGCATTTTTAAGGTGTAATTCATCTGGCTTGTTTAAAACAGACACTTTAGAATGTGATGTACCGTACCTTAGACTCCATTGACAGTACTAATGAAAATTCCTTAACTCTAAAGGATGTCCACGGCGACTGACTTAGACAAATTGAACCCAAGAAGCCTAATATGGTGGAATCATTATGGTTTCCACTACCAATTTTGCAAAGGCTTGCTGCATACATATAGGTAATTATATTTTTTGAGACTTAAGACCTCTAAAATTAATTCTCTTTCAGGGGCCTGGGAACCTTGACTTCTCAGTGAAGGACAGACAGGTTTTTAAGCGTCAGAATGACTTTTTAAAGCAGGTGTTTTTTGGTAATACTGGGTTTAATTTCTCTGTGTGTCAGCTGTTCCTTATGTAAAATGTGAATTATAATATTAATCTTATTATGACCTGGTTTGCCTTTATTCATTCAGATTTATAAACTGCTTGATAAACTCAAAAGGATACAGATGCCAAACATTATTAGCTATGTTATTTCTCTTTATTACTGTCACCTATTCATAGACATTTTCAACTCAGTTTGAATTTTGACTCCTGTTCATCTCTCCTTTCCAACTAAATAAGTTCTTTAACTGTCCATCACTGTGCCTTAAACGCCCTGAATTTTCACATCAGTACATTTGTGATTCAGAGCATATCCCACAATGCCTTTTTCCACACTGTGTTGGATGTGCCTTCCATATGCTATTACAGATTCAGCATCACAAGCTATCATTATATTAATTTTAAGACACTTTTTGAACAACAGATGAACAATCACGGTGATTAAAAATGCTTCTCCTCTCAAGGGCTTGTACAGTATTTTGCATTCTCTGGCGTGTTGATTAGTTATGTTGATTGAAAATGAGTGAAAAACAGAGACAACTTATTAGCCAGTTTAGTTAGCTGCTACTTACATTAATGAAAATGTCTGGATACATGCCCATTAAGAATACTTGGGAGACCAGAGGTTGAAAAGAGGTTACTTTGCTTCTCACCGCTGACAATTTTGAGAGGAGCGCATCCACAAACGGCTGTTGAAGCACGCACAGCCTCCACAAGGAAACATTGCTGGGCTGGGGCCCAGGCCAAGACAGAGTGCCCTGAGGAGCAGAGGAGCCACGCTCAGCAGTGTTTCATGGCACCCCCCTGAAGGCTGGCATCACAGGTGCTTTGGCAGCAGCAGTATTTATCAGCAAAAGCAGCTAGCAGCAGCCCCATTGCTGCCACTGCTAACACCACATGTCTGTCTTTCATTGCCAGACAGGCATCGACGGAAATAAGTGAGGGCACATTGCTGGTTTTCTGATGGACAGTTTTGGTTTTTTCCTTCCCAATTTGTTTATTTATAGGGTCATGTGAGTGCCTTTAAGGCTGCAAAACATATTGTCTTACATATATATTTCATTTCAGCTGATGCCAGAGAGCTTCACTGGCCACAAAACCCGTTGTCTCAGCTGTGTACAGCTACTAAGACGCACTGGTGGTTTGTGGAGGGAGGCAGGGAGAGGGCAAAAAAACTGTTATGAAGATTCTTCTTCCACATTTGGAATTGAAAGGGTAAAAGCAGTAAAGTGATTTTCCCAAGGTGATGCAGTAAGTGCCAGGAACTGAATCCAGATCTCCTGAGTCACAGCCCAGTGCCTTAATCAGCTGACCATGTTTCCAAGCATTTGGCTTTACAAAATCAGTTGGCCTGATTTACTGGCAAAGTCTTACGATAGTGAATTTTCCCACTACAAAACGTCAATGACCTAAAAAAAAGAGAATAGATTTTCTGTTTTTTTTTTTTTCTTTTTCCCCTGTTAACTGGAAACATATTTTACCTGAGCAATACTGCAAAATAAATGCTGAAGAAAAAAGATGACGGGCTTACTGGTAGTGCAGCACCCATTGCAGCATTGCTGCAAAACTCAGGTGACAATGGTTTGTCATAAGGAACTGTGCTTTAAAATGAAAGACAATGATCTTATCACAAAACATCTGCTCCTTGTCAGCTGCCACTTGACAATAGGGAATGGCTAAGAAAGAGTTTGGAGAACTTTGTCTGTGATTGTTAACTGCATAACCACTTTGTTTTTCCAAATACTTAGTTCTAGCTGAACAAAGAAATCAGATTTCATCCTGACTTTGCTCTACCTCTGTTGAGTGGACTTCAAGCAGAATACATACTCAAATCTACTTGAGTAAGAGAACAGAGTCATTAATCATGGTAGTTAATATTCAGAATTTGTGAGAAAAGAATTTTAGAACTATTTATAAGTATTTAACTGATATTTTCAATCAGAATGTCCTTTTTGCATGTTATATTTTTTTTTACTCTGGTCATTCACATTTTGAGTCATTTATGGAAATATATAGGTAGACTAAAATATATTATTCTCCTCAGGTGGACTTTGGATGATTGGTACAATAATGTTACCTATTTCTGACACTTCAGAGTTAATGCAGGTAAAGTGCTGGATTACTGAAAAAGTCAATGCATGTATGTGGATTTAAACGCAGACCTGCTGAATTAACACTGGAAAAGTGAAATAGTTAGCTTTTTCTTGTTTTCGCAGTTTTCCCAGTGAGAAAATGGATATTTCATGTAACTATGCAAAGCAAGATGAAGTATACTATTCAGTGCTTAAACTGAGGACAGCTAATTAGTAGGCAGTTTTCCTTTACAACCCAGGTCCAAGTCTTGTTTTTGTAACAGCAGTCTGACAATTACAGCAAAGAGAGAGTGCTGGAGAAACAGTTTATCAAAGCCTTCTGTTCCACGGTTTTACCCCGTGTGAATGGTGGTGGTGATCTGTAGAGGAAAGCTCCTGTCTGGAGAGCGATCTCATGTTGCACGTATCACTGGCATGCAGTACAGATGCATGGCAGATTTAATCATTGAATGTAATAATTTCTTCAGCAGATGAGAAACGTTCTGTTGTGCCATCCATAGACACCTTTTGGGATACTTATGTCTGCCATTCTTCAATTTCAAGTTAGGTTAATGGACAGGTGTTAGCACATAGAGAATTTGAAAAAAGAGCTCTTCTTTTTTGGTACTCTATTCAGAAGTCATCTGTTAGACTGCAACATCTATATTTCATCGTATCCTAGTTTAACTTGCTTATTGTATTTACTACTACTAAAACATCTACTATGGGGAGTGTTTCATTTTGTAAGTGTAGGGTCCATGTGCTTGGACAAACTCCCTCTTCTGAGATTCTGCTGAAATCTGCAGCCAGGGAGAGAAAACACACAACAGCAACCCAGAAAACAGTAATGGAGAGAGTAATTACCTTCTCAGCTGTGTCTAAGAAGATGTTAACTGAGCATCCTGCAGAAGATGTTAGCTGAGCATCAAGATAAAGAGACTAAAATTTCCTTTTTTCCTTTCTTCCTTTTTTTTTTTTTTTTAAGAAGATTTATCCAGCAGGCAACTATTAGGCCAGGTGATTAACAATAAATATCCCTGCTTTTTCAAGTAAGCTTGCACATATTGAACTTTTTATATGTATAGTCCCTTAAAATCCTGATGGAAATATTTCATCTAGCTGTTGGAGGTTAAAGGAAAGCTCACAGGATTGGCAGGTGTTTAAAAAACAACATGATTGGAGAGCTTTGTGATTTAAATGTATACATAAATCCTTAAATTGAGCTAGAAAGAGCTTTGGATGGTTTTGAACATGCCTAATATGATAAGAGGGAGGGGAACTACAGGATGCTCTATTTCAGTCTGGGAATGGCTTTCTTATTAGATTTTGAGTGATTAAAAGTCCAGTAGAATAAAACATTATGAAATGAAGTATAAAACAAGCTGGGAGTACTTTGAGTAAAAAGTTTCACATCCATCTGTGACAGAAGAGAGTGGACTAATAACCCTGTGTCATCTGCCTACATAAAGCTGGGATTTTCTGGGGGGTTAAAAAAAAAAAACAGGGGGGAAAAAAATCAGGAAGATCATTATACTTGTATTGTCTTGTACTGCATGGTAGTATGTAAAAGAATACAAAGAGAAGTAGGCCAAAAGTCATGTTCATGTAATCCTGAGTTAGCAGGCAGTAGACCAAATTTACACCTAAAGAATATCTGATAACAGTAAAAAAGTGCATTGTGAATTAACATGAATATTAAGCACGGCAAGATAAAAACACATCTCATTTCTGAGCACAAAAATATCATTGTCTAATTTCCTCTGAAATGTGTCATAAATGTGCCTTTTATTCAGTATTTTGAAAGAAAAGGGAATCATATTACACTTCTCAGTAGTATAGTTATACAATTCAATGGGGGATGAAATGTCATGATTTAATAAATAGGATAAAGATTAGTAAAATAATCTAATCACTGTTCTTTCTTATTTTCAGTCATCACCAAGGGTGGAAAAGAGTAGGAGAGGAAGATTAATTTGAGGCTTTATGCAGATATGGGTCAGTAGCCCACAGCTTTCCTGTTTTTTGTAAGTGCTAACATGCTTCAGTGCAGAGAATGAGAGAGTGATTATGAACGTACCGCACACTTCCCCGAGCAAAGCAGTGGGAGTGTGTTTCTCCTGACAGGTGACACCCGGAGATGATCAGGTCTGCTCTGCTCCCAAGAAAGTGCACGGGAAGCTTCTGTAGAGCCAGTGCACAGGCAGTCCTAAGCTGTGCTTTGCTTTGGATACTCTGCCTGGATCTAGCCGTATTTAGGGCTAGCTTTGAGGTGACCTTTGAAGCCCCATGTTGCATGTGCTCTTATGGGGCCTGCCTGGACTGTCCTCACTGTCCCATATTGCTTCACAGCTATGTCACGCAGCCACAGTAGGATAGAGAAGTAACCTGAACTTGGACTGGTTTCAAGCTCAAACTCTCAGGTGTTGCCTAGCTGTCTGGGTACACTCATCTACATCCCTTTTTGGAGTCCCAGCACTCCCAACAAGCCCCATCTTCCTAGAGGTCCATAAACCAGTAAGTACAAGCTATGGTAAGGAGAGCTGTGCAAGGCTCTGTCTCGCTGTATATTTTTTCAGAGGAACATGTTGTCTGAACGCCTACGCCACTATTCCAGGCACCAGGCATGTTGAATTAATTACAGGATTGCAGGCATTTGATGGTACCCAAATGAGTCAGTGATTTCAGCAGCCACACACAATCCCTTCTGCTTTCAGAGTGGAGAGGCACAGCCTCAGCCTGAACCTGATCTCTCAGCAGTTTTGACCTCCTCAGTGCTGCACCTGACTTCCACCAACACATCCATGTGGAGAATCAGATATATAATCTGCCACAGTGCTCTCACGTTAACTGTTGTTAACAGATGGCATTTTTCCTGTCTAAAATATGTGCCTGTAGCTGGTCTCTTTCACGCTTCTCCCACCCAACACACATTTTGAGATTTCCATGGGTTATTCACTCTGCAGCCTCAAGTTGCCATCGAGTCTGAAAGTCGCTGCACAGTCCAGATGCTTCTGAATTTGTCATGCTACCTGTTTAGTCTCTGGCCTAAAGATTAAAAGCTTCTTCTGGGTTCACTTTAGTCCTAACAAAGTGACAGTACAACACACTAATGTTTTGTCTCTTTCACCGTGCTGGTGACGACAGGGACTTACAAGGGCAGGGTGCTGAGTCATAAAAGACATCTAACAGCACATCTAAGAGCAAATCCAGCTCTTAGGAGAAAAACTAGGCTGGACACAGAAAAACAATTCAAAGCTTGAAATTTGTGTAAAAAGTCTCTGTGATCATAAATTCACTAAAGTTAGGGTAAAGATGGTTTCTTTAGAAAGTCATAGCTGTGTTTTATCTGGGAAGGTGTTGGCAGAGCTCTGTGAGTACGATTTTGGTACAAGGTCAGAAGAGCTGCATTATTTATTGCTTGTATGTGTTGCTATTCCTTAATGGTCACCACAACCAGACCCGGGTGTATGTAAAGCAAGCCACCTGTTTTTCCTGTCTAATCTGCCATGTTTATAAATCATTTACTGAGTAAAGGTTTTTAGATGGAATGATGGTGTTGTTTGCTCTAACAGAATGACCTGTGCTGTACTGCCTGGGCAGAATCTGTGGCCCTGTGAGGTGTGCAACCAAGCAAGGTCAATGCTGTCGTAGAAAAGCCAGAGGCAACAAGCTATGAGGAAGTTTGGGGAAAGAGGAGGCAAAAGCAGAGGTAAAAAGGCCATGCCCCTGCTGGCACCATTGCCTGCATCAGAGGGCTGGAAACCCAGGGCGTCCCCTGCCATCGGTGTGAAAGGGAGGGAGGTTTCTGCTGGGACACAAGGAAGGATGAAGCAACAGTAACTGACCACACTTTTCAGACTTTCCTGTCCCTGTCCTTCCCTCCCACACTGTCTTCCCTCTGACTCTGTATTCCAGCTCTGCTGTTTCTTCTGTCTCACGCCCTTTCCTTGACAAAAAGACAAGCAAGGCTCCAGCTCCTCATTTCCAAGGTGGCAAAATTCAGTTTAGCCTACACTGATTGAGAGCCTTGAGGCAGACCTGACATTCATTCATGTGATGTTTAAAAGCCCCAACAATCATCTGACATTGTCAGAGCATGTGCAGATGAGTTGACTCCCTGAGGCAACCCAAGACAATGTTTGCTGAGTCTCAGAAGCTGTTTACCATGAAAACATAGAACTGTTCCATGGAAATCTGGTGCTGGGCCTTGCATCACATGAACACTATATCAATGTTGCTGCTTTTTTCCAGTTTAATCTGACGTACTTATAAATCATTTACTGAATAAAGGTTTCTAGATGGAACAACTGCGATGTTTGCAGTATCAGCATAAGACCTGTGCTGTACTGCCTGGGTGGAATCCATCGTCCAGTGAGGTATGTGACCGAGGAAGGTGAATGCCATCATAAAAAGCCAACAATATATATTAATGATGAATGCCTTTCATTCTTTCATCAAGCTTGAAAGTAATTTCTACAAACTTCAGCAAAACCTTTGTCTTAGTCAGGTACAATTGGTGGGAATGTTTGTGTCAGATGGATGAGCTATTGACTTTGGTAAAATTATTCACAAGATTTGCTCCATGTGAATTTTGGGATCAAAATCAAACTGTACAAGTTTTGCATTACACATTGTGTTGTTACTGGGCCTCCCATGGCGATGTTAGCAGACAATTAAAAAAAGAAATCCTTAACTCCCCTCTCCACTCCAGCCTAACTCACAGATGTTGCAGGCTCTATATTTGGGGGATTTTACTCCTCACTGTTCACCAATCTGTATAAAGGAGCTGCACCTTACCTTCGACCCACCCACTGGTACTCTGTGTAGCCATTAGAAACCCTGTAAAGGGAAGGAATGTTGCCTTTCCTCTGTGTTATGAGGGAATTTCAGGAGACGTGATGTTTCCTGCATCCTCTCCTACCGAACAGCCTCTTCAAATGCGTGTGTGTGCTAAGGCACAGCTGAGCTGTGCATCATCTAGTTAATGACAGCTATGTTAGGGCATCTTTCTCCAGGGGTCACCCAAGCGTTTTAGTTCTTGAGGACACCCCACGTATTTCTGTGACTATTCAATTGGTTTCAAACATCTGGATTTTCACAGGAACCTCTAAGAATGCAAATCTCCTTTCTTTTTCAGATGAGTCATCCAGGACAACTGCCCATGGTCCTAGCTGGGGTGGTGAGAAGGAGATCCTGCAAACAAACATTAGGAATAACTGCAAACGTTCCACCAGTCTGGTAGGCAGGGACCACGTCACATCTTGGGGTCTGTTTGAGAGCTCCAGGGCCTAATGTCAGTTGTCATATAGACCTTTTTGTTTCAGAAAGGGCTGATCTAGAAGCCCAGCCTTTGGCTGAACAGTTGTCTGTAAAGAGTAGAAAAGATTTTACCATGCTGAGGCGAAGTCCTGTGCTTCCCTGCACAGGCTTGGGGAACCCTTTTAGTGATCCAGTCTTGTGGATTTCCCTTCTGCATAACTTGTTTTCCTTAGGAGTCTGCAGCCTAAAACAATAGAGGAGTTTCCAACAATAAGGGGATTTTCAGCACTCCAAGCTTAGTCATTTCCTATTACTCAAAGGAAGAAAATGTGAAAAAGTTCCAATTTAGAAAGTCTCTGGCTGGTAGTCCAGCCAATATTTATGTATGTTTTCACAAAGTATTAAACTTCAGAATGGCAGGAGTGTTGCCTCTCTGTGAAATAACATGATATTTTAGAACAATTGTTGAAACTGGTATAGTAAATAGCTTTCAACATAATATAATTTGCAGCGGACATTAGTGTTTCCATGGCAACAAGGAATGCTGTCGTGCTTTTGTTTTGTTTTGCTGGATTTTAAAGAAAACCCTTTGAACAGTTCCAGTGTTACAGCTTACATTGTACTTACTATTGCCACAAATCTACCCAAATGTATAAGAATCCTGTTCCAAAAACTGTATTGACTGTAGCTTTGGCTATGTAAACACATGTTGAACAAATAATTTTTACTGATACTATGTCCTAGATTAAGTTCAATTTAGCTGTGTCTTAGGGTTAAAAACTTCAGTTAAAGAATAAATTTTCTAAGCTGAGAAATAACACCAATATTGATCAGTTAAATGGGAGACATATAGCAAATATATGTAGATCTTACTGACATGATTTGTCTCAATGCTTTTGTTGGAAAAGTGGTTTTTGCTAATTGGACTTGTGTATATGTGCAAATATTCTTGTGGAAATGCTTCAGGCTCTTTATCCTGCTGGATTTCTAGTGTAATTTCTTTCCATAATTTCAAAATATAAGTTCCTGATCAATTTTATTCAATATCCATGTTATTTGATAATATTATTTTATGAAATGTCAGGTAGTGTTGTGCTATAGTGTTCAGCTCAAGTTGTTGTCTTGCCTTGATTTGCATATCACTTTCAGACAAAAATAAAAATATTTTTGATAGTGCCACAGAATCATAGGATAATTTAGGTTGGAAAGAGTCTCAGGAAGTCATCTGGCCTAACCTTCTGCTCCAAGCAGGGCTAACTTCAACATTAGATCAGGTTCCTTGTGAATGTTTCCAGATGAGTTTTGCATATCCCCATCAATGATTATCACATAGCAACCATGTCATAGCTTGGAGAATAATTGCTCCTTTTGCCTGTTTGCCTTTCCTTATACTGACATCCAGTGTGACCATGCATTCCTGAAGACTATTACAGAGGTCAGTGAGAAATATTACTTTTAAACAACTTCCACACTACTGAAATTATCTCAGATTCCATTTTGGACACCATGGCAGTGCTTTTACATCTTTTACCCTAATTCCTTCAGATAACACTCTGTTCCACTGTAAGCAGCGGGGATTTTGCACATCATTCCTGTAGTTCCCTCTTTATAATATTCTCTGCCTGCAATACATCTAAGAAAACGGAAGTCACTATTTTTGACAATATTTTCCTGTGAGCTCCTTGAACTTAATCCATATCTCAATTTATCTTGGTTCTACCTTGATTTCAGTTCACTTCAGTAAATCAGCACGTTATTCTTTTCTACCAAAATGATGAAGCAAAACTAGGCACTTTCCAGTCAAGGGCTTTAAATACCCATTATTTAGATAAAGTCTTGTTAGGCATCCTAGTTATTAATTAATAATACTGGAAGAAAATAATAAACTTTCACCTTTTTTTCTTTACTAGTTTTAGAATCTGTTTTCCCAAAGGGAGCACTTCAAGCAAAAGAAAACAGTTAAAAAGTCTCCTCCTGAGACTGCAGAAACATAAGCAGTCACCACAATTACAGAAATCATGAGGTGAAGCAGGATTAGCATATTACAGCTTGCCTGATTGCTTTTTCCTATGGTATGCCAAAACAAGATTAGAACAGCTGATTCAGGGGTGTCCGAAAGAGAAATGTTTTCCATATCAGTGTCTTATCATATGATTCCTGCAAAGCACATGTCCTAAAACAATAACAAACGTTCTTTCATAGTTCTAAGCCGTCCTTGTTCTTTAATCAGATGATAGTTATTTGATCTTGCCATCCCAAACCAAAATAGCTCATATGTTTTCCTTTTTACAATTACAGCATGTTTTATAAGAAGCTGTAAGCTACTGTAGATATGGAAAGTAACTAAGTACAACAAATTAAGTGGATTGCCTAAGTTAAGTAGATGTTCAGAGTTAATGCTTAAACTAATTTGCCTCTAATTTCTGATGTGAGTATAAGGAAAACCATTACAAGAATTATTTTCATGTGCATTTTCAATGAAGTCCCTTATTTAGTATTGTTTTGTCTCATATTCAGAGCAGAAAATTATATATGGGTTGATGAATAAACATGTGCTTAAAAACAACAATCAGTATTGCAAAAAACCTAGATGGTTTAGGAATGGAAAAGCCAAATATTAATAACATGAAAATGAGGCAAACCAAGGAAAGGCTTCCTCAACTCTTAATTTCTCAAGTCATACAATATGATTTTGTTAATTATCAAAAACTAAGTAGATTTCCCAAACTCATGAACAAGATAAAGGCAAATCAATTTCTGGTCTAACAGAACTGAGGACAAAAACACTCATTATTAAGATAGTTACTATATATGTAAAAAAGTAAACATATGTAAATAGAAGAAAAAGAGAGTGAGCTTTTTCCAGAGTGGGAATTGCCTGTGGCCTATTTGATTTTGCAATACTTGTAATAAGAACCAATTCCTAATTTGATGTTAGGTGTTATTACGTTAGAAAGAATAAATATTACTTAATTCTTACACTTCACATATACAACATAAAAATACATATACAAAGAAGACAGATATAGAAATATGAATAAAATTCAACTAAAAAGTTACTATTTCACCCTGTTGAGCAGATTCTGCAAATTTTTGTTCTCTTGGAATAGCGCAGAAAACACACATTAACCTCAGTTACTTCAATTTTACTGCATATGTCAGGCTTAATCATGTAAGTAAACCACTGAAGAGTAAGAGCATTGATTTCATGTTACATTTCAGAATTCTAAACAAGCCACAGATCCAAGTATTTCCCACTGAAGACAAAGGAGATTCTTAGCATGAGATTAATTTAATCTGGTACATCTGGTCAAAATTGTTTTTCTAAGCACATTTTCAATGAAGTCACTTATTTGGTATTGTTTTTCTTGTTTTTCTATAAGATTAATAGAGAGAAATCAGCACTTTCTGAGGGTCATCTGAAGACGGATAACACAGGCTGGTAGAATTCATTCACTTTCTAGAAGTATCTACCTTTCTCCCTATTGGCTGTAGAGAGTGATAGGGGAATTTTAGGCAGATGACTTGAGGAGAGATGAGTCTTCAAGAGCTGTTGGATCAAGTTTAATCTATGACAGTGACATATTTGTTCTCATTTCTTATGAATCTGTACTCAGAAGACAGAAAGTTGGTGAAAAACAAAATTAAAAGTTAAAAATGAAGTAAGTGTAAAGAAATTGTGATATAAACAAAATACTTTACAGCAAGAGCAGCTAGGGTTTTACAGCTTCTTGTTTAGAAAACCAAAATAGCCTAGCCTTGTGTAAGGGTCCTTCCAAAGTTATGACAATAAAACTTTATAGTGCCATTCACTGTCACAGTCTATAGATACTGCCATACAACACAAAGCAATGTTAAAACACCTTTGCCTTCCCACACTGAGAACTTATATGAATCCTCCCCCAGTCCATGTTTGTTTAGAATACATTTTTATAGCAAAGATGTAAGCTCAATAACATGCAGTGATTTATCTTGGAAATACAGACTCAACAGTAACTGCAATGAAAGCAATATGGCAGGAAAATGAGAGATCTGGACCATCTGGGGGAAAATATGTGGCTTTGAAAAAGGTTTAGAGGAAAGAAAATTGACATATATCTGGAAGTGAAAAACTCTGAATTCAACTGAGAGTTTTGATATTCACTCACTGACTTTATTCATGACACTGATGGTTGCTTTTCAGAGTCACATGGTGCCCATCCTTTCTCTATAGTCAAGAAACTAGGGAACTGGGCTAAAACTTGTTTTCCCCATCTGGGATGATGTGTAATCAACTATTTAATAACTGTGGAACAAGCACGAATGGGTTCTTTAGTTATCTTTGTCTCACAAGAAGTCATTTAGACAAATTGTTAAATTAGCATAACTGTTATGGTACCGCTTCCCTCTCTCAGCTATGCTATTTCTGATCATGATATGAACGTAATAATAAAAATAATAGCCCCCTAGCTGAAACTCAGGAGCATTATTCACATGCAACTGAGTTTACTATATAAAAAGTTTTGTTTCCTTGTTCAGTGTTAGTAATGTTTATATTCCTGCTCAGATAAACATTAAGTGAAAGATTAATTACTAGTGTTTAAAAATAAAGTTAGAGGCTTTCCAGTGCTCAAACAAAAGGCAGGCTTTTGTGTTTCATTAGAAAGGTAAAGGGGAACAGGTTTGTTGCTAAAACAATAGAAGCTTCTTCTTATCCCTGTCCTGTTTTTTATGGCTTTTTTATTGCACTGAAACTCATCTAACATTTATCAGGTGATAAACCAAACTCTTCTTTACTGGATAACTGTGAAGCTTTGTTGTTATAGCTGATATCAAATAGAACTGCTAAGTGGAATAGTGTCAGAGTCCTTCTGAATACAAGCAAAATCCAGAGTTTTCATAACAAGTAAAAGTGTTAGTTTGGTATTGTTCAAAATACTAAGCTGGATTCTGATATAACTTATGCTGAAGTTCTAAGAAACTCCCATGGTCGTGAGTCAGTGAAATTGCAGTACTTTTTATGTCTATAAATAACAGAGATTGTCTATAAATAACAGAGATTGCCTAAAAGGTACACGAGAATGTAACAGATTACTGAAACATGGGACCTCACCAATGGCTGGAAACAGAGGTCTCTGTGTTTCAAAGTTGCATCTTCATTTGCAAGTCAAGAAGTAATTGTGAGGTAAAACACTTCATGGCAGCAACTCATATGTTGGGAATGCCAGGTCACATAGTTTATCCATTCAGCACTGCACAGTTAGCACATTTTCACTTCACCCCTGAATCAACTATGTCTATAATCAGTCTCGTTTTCTTCCCATAGAACTCCCTCACATGTTCTCTAAAAGTAGCCTATCAGAGTGGTAATTTTGCAATGGCAAGTTTTAGTTACCAAAGAAGAGAGTCCATCTGCAGTGAATTGCTTCAGTACCCTGGTGTGCCTGGCGTAAGCTTTCAGACCTGAGGGAGAGACTGATTGGATTAAAATTAAGTTTAATTTTGAAAAACAAAATAAACAAAACTTGTACTGGAAATAGAAAGATAATCATTGTAAAAAGCTGATATGTTTAAAATCACCTACTGTAGTCCAAGGGACTTCATTTCTTCTTCATTTCTTTTGAAATATTATGGGAACATTTAAGTCAAAATAATCTACAAAGGATCCAGGAGCTGCTCACCTCACCACAGTGACAGTAGCATGCTCTCTATGAAATTGGTTTCCCAACTCAAAGGTGTGACAAAGATGAGTAAAAGCTGGAGGTGTTGCTTCCTAATCCTATTGCTCCAACATGAAGCAGAACAACTAATCTGCACAGGAGGAAAAATACTCTGTTTGAGAAACATATGTTAAATGTATCTGAATCCATCCCAGATGCACACAGTAAGTCAAGGATCAAACTGTCAGAGCCAAAACAATTAAATCCCACCCTTACCTAAGGTGTATCTTAATATATTAGGAATCCCTAAAACTTCCCATACATCTCTCAAACACTGTTTCTCAGCAGAAAATCCAAGGGTCTGTTTTTGAGATAAGAAAAATTGCAGTAGGAGAAAGTGGGAACTCCTTTCAGAAGGCAGTGTAGTGAAAATTCATGGGGCCTTTTTAAGTTTTGGTTACCAGTGAAGGCTGAGCAGAATTTCACAGCCCAAATAAAAAGCCATGAAATTAATATCTTGCCCGAGGGAGTTCCCTGCTCCAAATATCAAAGTCTCTCTGAAAACAATAAGTGTGAAACTATACTCAGGTTTTACTGAGAATAAACTGTTACAAACCACCACTTCCTCTCTCCTGCTTCTGTTCCACAAAATCCAAAGTATTAGCGAAACGTATGTAGACTCACACTGCTCCCAAAACAGCAAAAGTGGAGGTGGCAACGCATGGAGCTGAGAATACAGCAAAGGAGTCAGAACTGTGGAGAAAGATCTAAAAGAGGAATAAGAAAAAAGGGGATCTCCTTCCTGGATTTCCTCTGTCTTCAGATTGGGCTGGGGACTCCTCCATTGCCAGGAAGGCTGGGGAGAAAGGAGAGGGCGAGCTGAGCAGCACCTGTCATGCGATCACTGATCTCTAATGCTGGCTCCCAGCAAAACCAGGACCCGGAGCTGCAGCATCCTGAGCAAGGCAGCTGGGGAAGCAGTGCCTTCCTGTGCCTCTGAGCAATCCATCCAGCAAACTGCACAGCTGGAAGATGAATAATACAGAGGTAAGATACTGCTCTTTCAGAAGAGACCTCTCAGCTCCCAGCTGAGCTTCTACCTGCATGCTGGCCCTATAATTTCTGAAAAAAAATAGTCAAGCATGTCACCTCTGGAAGGGGTTCATAGTCATGACGTGTAAATTGATATAATGCATAATATAAGTACTTACTATTTTTCTGTTGGATCTCCCATATCATTCAGTACAGAAGCTGTGCTTAGGAAAAGATGCAGATTAGCAGCCACCATTAATCTAACATAGTTTGCTAACTATTTTGGTTGCATCTGCAACTCAATAATTTTTAAGGAAGATTTCTGCATCCTATTCCTTTTCAATATTCTAATAGTACGTAATGATGAGATATATTTCTTATGCCTTTTAGTCTAAAGGAAAACTACCTGGACTTAGTCATGTTTAAAAGCAGAAAAGACAAAGAATGCTTATGAATTTATTCTGATAAAGAAATCTGATTTGGTACAGACATGTTCCTTAAGCAGAGCAGCCAAAAGAACAACTCATGATCAAACTTGTGAATATCCTTCTCCCCACATACACAGAACTTTTTTCAGTTATATATAATACTACAAATAAGAATCCTTCCATGCCCTACAGGAAAAATACTACAACTGATTATGGGAATTACCCATTACCAAGCTACAACTGAGTAAATACATCAAATGAATATCAGAGAACATGAGACACGCCAAACTATGAAAAAAGATACCTGGCTGTAAGTGTTATAAATCAGCTTAGCCAATTTCTTTAGTTATGTAGCAATACCCCCGTGTGAGAGGAATTTTAGGAGTTCATTTGTGCCTTGAGAAATTATGGGAGTTTACAGTTCCCTATATGCCAAATCACTTCTCGTGATTAGTATGTGAGGCCCTGTCTCTCCTTAACCTTTCCCTGATACTCTGTTGAGTTTTTAGAGAAAACTTTTTCCTCTCAGATACGCTCCATGGATTTTTCTTCCACCCATCTGAATGCATTCAGTGATGTTGCACTGTGCAGTCTCCACACAGAGATCTTATGGAGAGCTACAGGTTCTCAATCTCCAGCTTCAACGGCAGAATATTTCTCTTAAATTATTGATGTTTGACTGCTCTAAAAATACAGCATAAATACCTGTGGAGGTATTATTTGTGCATAATGAATATGAGAATCTGTAGCTTTGTTTAGCCATGCTTAAGTTGCTAGAAAAGCTGACATTTGCATACTTCTGAATCTGCTACCAAAATATTTCCCCTCTGATTCTTAGCAGTATGATCATCCTAGAGAAGAAAGGCAAGCAGTTCAGAAATTTCCTACAGAAAAACATGTTACAAAAGCTCTTTACTTTTCACTAAAGAGAGAGGCAAAGAACTGAAACCATACCCAATGCAAAGAACTGAAACCATAAGAAACAGTCACAAAAAGGCAGAAATGGTGATCGATAGTGAAAAACACATCCCTTCAAGAATGGGGAAATGGAAAATGAAAAAACAATAGATAGTGCTTTCTGTCTTAATGCAATCTAGCCCTACAGCTAAATCCACCAATCTTACCTTTCCCCATCAGTTACAGTTCTCATTCATTTAATTCATTAACCATTAAGAGAGATTCAGTAAGGTTCATGGTCTCTAACAAACGGCCTCCAAAGCAGACTTGATTTAATTAGCAGACAAGCTTTATGATTTAGCTGTAATGGACTTCCTATTTGAGATAATATCTTCTCATTTTATCCTGTTGCAAAAAATAACCCACATACTGTGTGTACCGGCCTAAATTCCATGTAAATGCCTGATTTTCTAGCACCTTCAAAATTATGATGAGTCTTTGCACTAAACTTAATAGGCTTTTCACAGTGTTAGAGGGCTCAAATGCAACCTGAGGAAGAAAGTGTTGTTCTAGAAGGCCAGTATTAGCTATTCTGTGAAAAAATTGTTTGATTAATCCCTAGGGGAACAGCCGAACTAATTGGAAATGGTGAACAAGAAGGAGATAACTGAGAAGTGCTAATCCATGCTGTAAACAAGTAAATTTGCCAAAAGAAGTCTGACTGAGAAATATCACTTTACAACTGGCAGCTGAGATGTTTCTGTGGCAGATGCACATTGCAGCCCCTTTACATGGCAGGTGTTAAGAAATCTCTCACTGGCAATGTAGTGGAGAGACTGAAAGCTGAACTGGCTTCCAAATAAAGAAGAGAGAATTTTTCTTCAGCATAACTGGGTTGATATTTAAAGATAAAACACACAGGAACCACCTTTGTTCAGATATTCACCTGTCAGTATACACCTTCACTACCCTCTCTTTGCACTGTCCACAGCAGTTCCCAGTTTCACTTTCTGTATCTTTCTGCCTTTTCCCTCTGTTCTGCACATCAAGGACATATGTCTTTTACCCAGGTCCTCCCTTTCTTACTCCTAATCAGAGCCATAATTTTCTTTCTAGGATCACTGGAGGTCCCAGCAGCAATCAAAATGTCTTTCTATTAAGCATTCTCCAAACACACACACAAAAAGTGCAACGTGTGTTGAATAGGTCAGTGACCAAACACAAGAAACTAAAAGCAGGCGCTGGACAAGAGCAGGGCATGGGAAAGAGGGTTGATCAACTAAACTGGTTGGTGAAAAGTAGGGATAGAGAAAACCAGGAGATGCCAAACTGCCTCTTTCAGCTCCTGAGACTACATTCTTGTCCCCTGTTTCATCCACATTCCCACAAAAATGTTTAGGGAAATGGTTCAGCTCTTGTGAAATGGGAATGGCGCTTCAAGACTTGTTTCCCAAAGGAATACAGAGAAAATGAGGCCAATACAAACTACAGTCAATCAACATACCATGCTCTGAATGAATATGCCAAACTTCTTAACTGTATGGACCATATAAAATAATTTTATCAAAAAAAGTATCTGCACAGGGGATAAGAGAGAGTGACTGCTTCAGTCCTCCTCAGGACAGAGCAAGGTTCACAGGTACAGCTGAGTTCATAAGTGATGAGTGACAGTGGCCTCCAAAGCCCTGGATGTCTCTTCCTCTTGCCAACTTAATAAAAAAGATTCAATTTGCTATACGCTATCAGATGTCTCTGATGCACAATTGCCCAAATTTCTCACTATTCAGACTGAAAGGAAATTTCAGCACTCCCAAAATTTGTTTTCATTTGAAATCATAATTCTTTAACATTTTTCATATATAATTAACATTTGGAGCAGTTTTATTTCCTGATTTTTTTTTGAGAAAGCATTCTTATTTTTAATTTAGAACTTCAGTCTGAGGTTCTTATTACTTTAATTCTATTTATCATCATTCTGGCATATTAAGAAGTCGTATTAAATGAGAATGCAAAACTAAAAACCCAATATTCTAGAATTCTAAAACAAAATTACAACATCCCATCTTCCTCTAAAGATAAAATTTGGTTTTCCTTATGAAAATTTTAATCAAAATTGATATATTGTTCCAGATCTAATCCTGGACAGTTATTTATTATTGATAAAAAACACATCCCACTGCTAAATTTTAGACCAAAACTTATCCAAAATTATTAGAAGGGACTTCTGTTGTACAGTATTGACAATTATGCCATTGAAGAATAGCATGTTTCTTTTCCTTATGAATCAGAATACAGTAATTATTTACCAGGTCCATAGCTGAGCTCTGTGATATGCATTACCACCTCGGAAGTAAAAACACACAGAAAGAAGCAGCCATTTAAAACTCTTGTGATATTTTCTTCTCACTGATGACCTTTTTTACACAGCTCTGAAAACATATATTCTGGTTTGGGCATCTATGCCTAGAAGCTGTTTTCTAAAATTAGTGGTAAAACCACCATGCTAAAATCCAAGGGTCCTAGCAAGTCACCAGTGTGGCCCTCTGTCCCCTAAGTACAGTGCATCCCTGGTTCTCCAGCCCTCCTTATACACATTTCTTTTTACCGTAAGTAACACCACTGTATAGTTTGTGCTCTTTGTGGTTTCAAAGATGAAAGAATAGCTAAGCCTTTGTCAACAGCCTCTCTTGTTGGCACCTTAAAAGAAATGACAATTTTATAAATTCCTGGAAGAAAACATGAACTCAGAAGAAAACATTTGCTGACAGCAATATCATTCGGTCTTGATCCTGTGATCACTTCTCATGTGAATGGCAGCCTTGAAGTCAACATTTAGACACAATAAAACTGTTTTGCATGAGATAGATTTGAAGATGTATGATCATATGACTATGTACACTGCTAAGGCAGGATTTTCAAGACAGCCTGAAGTACTTATGCACCTAAACCCAATCAAAATTCATGACTTGGTTCCTACATCTCTTGGATGCTTTTGAAATAAAAACAAAAAAAAAAATAGCCCTTTAATTAGATATCTTAATTACACCTAATAACAATTATTATAAGCATTAAAGGCTGCTGTAATACTTCTACTTCTTTTCCAGACGTTTATAGTCTCATATGGAAACTTTACTTATGTTGTAAATTTTTGTTTTCCCATAAAAGAAGTATTACAAATTACCATGAGAAAAGATGATGTTATCATTAAGAAAAAATAATTCAGATAACAGATAAAAATAAATCTAATATTCTTGAATTTTCATTCACTTGTATTCTTGGGTATAAAGTTTGTAGGATTTAACTGGCATGGATTTTTTCTCTTTTTACCAGTCCAATGATTTCATGTCAGCTCTTTGACCATATCAGAATGAAATTCATCACATTTCAGAAGTCTAGAAGTTGGATATCCAAGTCCAAGCTATTGTCATTCCCCTAACAGTCAGTAAAGAGACATAGGCATCCCTAGAGGGCAGTTTATGTGATGTGTCCTAGACACCTAACATAGAAAGAAATGAATTGCTGTCTGGAGATGGTATTTCTCTCCATTGACTATTAAAAAAGAGTGAAGTACCTATCTTAGTCACTTTGTAACTTAGTTACCATGCTAGATGCCTAAGCCAGGGCAGATGGATCTCTTTCTAGGTGACATTTTTACTTTTACTACATGCCAGGTTCAAAAGAGCATTACAGGCAAATCAATGTGTTTGTCTGCTGTCCCGCTTTCTATATATGTACATGTGAACATCTGTTTTGGAAGCTAATGGAAGTATTTCTTCAGATTATTTCCTCAAAGTTGTTTTTAGCAATTTCTCCATATATAGTAAATGCCAGATATCTGTTGAGATATTCTGTGCAAATGCTTGCCTGCCAGTCCTTGGAAACCTGTTGTATCATGAGTTCCCAGTCTTCACATTAAAGCAGCATAATGCCAAGGTGCATGTACACGCAAGCAAGGAATGTAATAAATTACAAAGTGCCAAATACAAAAAAAAACAAACCCAACCAAAAGTCAGGGGAAGAAAAGACAAATATTTTTTTATAAGAGAACACGGAGTGCTAGAGGCTGAAATCTTTCAAAAGCAAGTGCACTCCACTAAAAATGTTCAGACATGGGAAAATGAGTAACATGAGGTTTTGATAGTTAAGAGACTGGAGTGAAACATCGTGAACGGTGTTTGTCGAGTAACTCATTAACTTTTTCTGCCTGTTTTGAAAGGTTATATGGACTGTCGCACTACTGGCCTTTCACATATGGTGCTTAAGGTTTAGAACTCCCCTGCTCAGCTTTCATGACTCTCAAAACTTGATTACAGCAGTTATGCTACAATAGGGAGGGGAATAAAAAGTGCCTGCCTCAATTCAGCCATAGGGCTTTATAAACAGCAAAGTAACCTAGGAAGAGATGGAGGAGAAGAGGATTAAAAGGAGGGGGCAGAAATACAAAATTCAGTCTTTCCCATGAGCTCTTTTTAATTAAATTTTTAAAGGTGTGCAACACTTGTTTTCTATTGCTCTCTTCTTTTCTCAGTTTCATTTCATTCTACCATGTCTGAACCAGAATTGAAAATATTAAATGGCTACCAGTAGGACCAAAATACTTCTACATCACTAGCAATGTCAGCTCCTTTGCAGCCACATATTGACCATGAAACACTGAAAAAAATCCAAGAAGTTTGAGGGTGAACATAATGCTTGTCAGCTTGGGGTCATCAGACATCAGAACAGCTTGCAAAAACATTACATAAAACCAGCGCCTTTAATATATCTACAGATTCACATACCTAGGAGCAAGCAAATAAAAAAGGCAAAGGGTGATAAATATGCAGAGTTTATTCTGCCTTTATTTTGGACTGAAAGAAAACCACTGTAACAATGCTACAGAAGACATTGTATTGTGTTGTGTTTTGTTTCCAAAGAGCTGGGAGGCAGGAAAGAGACATATTTAAATAGGTTGGGAAAGGTTGGTCTAATTAATCGGCCTGAGCTGGTGCACGATGAGTTATATTTATACTGTTACGTATAGATATTTGTCCACCCTGTTCTAGAAAAGTTACAAAGATCATGATTTCACATGGTAGTTTGTGCTGTTGGTGGTCTCCTGCAATATCTCACCGAAAGCACTTCTATGGCAATAGGACAATTGTTTCTTGCCACCCCCAGAGAAAACAGAGCTGATAGAGCTCTGCATGTTTTACATGCAACTTTTGTACATGCTGGAAGGTTGTTACTGTGACCATTCTTCCCTCTGCATTCCCCTCTGCCACCTGAGATTCCTGGTTTTTATATTAAAAAGAATTATTCTTTCAGGATTTCCTTAAAGGAAATTAATAAATCTTTCATCTTTGCCAGTATTATTCTGTAGACTGTCTACAGCTTGTCTGCATCTTCTCTGAGATCTGGTGCTCAAAACACCCTTTCTGAAATGTCATCAGTTCCAAAAAGGGTGGAATAATTACTCCCTTGTCTGATATATGAGGCTTCTATTAATACCTCCCAAATAAAATTTGCAGGTTTTGCAATAACATCCCTATATTGACTTGTGCTTGCTGGAAATGCAGTATACCACTTGAACCTTTTTCTGCAGTACTGATGCCTCCCACATCTTCCCCAGTGTCTGTTTGAGAAATTGATTTCTCCTTACGCACTACAGGCTATTGCTCAGCAATGCAGGTACTAGTCTTATGCCTTGAAATTTTAAAAAGACTATTTCCATTGTGCCATTCTAAATTCATCTTGAATCTTGACAAAATGGAGGGAAGACTCAAGTCCTGTACCAGATTGCTGAATGTATAAAATTTGTTCCATAAACAAAGCAAATGCTCACACTGAACTACGGTGAGCTGTTACAGGAATGAAAATGTATTACAACATGCATTGACTTTAAAGCCATAGGTAGAAATAGCATTTGCATTTATTTAATTTCCAAACTATCAATTTTTGAGGAGTCTTTTTAATTCTGGGAAGTGCCCTGGAGTGCTCACAACCGCTCTCAGGCTGGAATAAGCCTCCAGTTTTACAAGTGTACTGACTGCTCCGTTGAAGTGATTGAGAAATAAATTACTCAGAATAGGCTTCGGAATAGATCCCAGGAGAACCTGACTGGAAGCACTCTCCTCATCTGGCAGCAAACTTCTGTGGTTTACCAGCCTGTTACACACCCTTCTTATGGTAATACATAGCCCTAGATTTGTTATGTAATCTTCTAACACACGCATAAATATAATAAGACAACATGTTCTTTTATGGCTTTTCCACCAAAATATCGGTGTATTTCAAATTTTAGCTCCATATAGTCTGAAAAGAACAGAGAAAGGGGGTGCCTGACTTCATTCAGAAGTGAAATATAAATGAAACAGTGAAACATAAGTGAAGTAGTGCTTTATAAGTGAAGAAAAAAATCGCATATGAAGTCCCAGTAACATTTTAAAGAGACAGTTAGTGGGGATTTCTAATTATTTGTAAAAACATGAATTTTGGTATATGTGAAGGAGGAGCTTAATGAAAAGGTTTACACATAGTGTAATACTGTCTGATCTACTTTCTTCTCATTTCCATAAACTCATTGCCTGGCATGGAAAGCTTCATTTGCACATGGTTGTTCTCACTGTATGCAAATATTTTTTTGCAACAGAGTTTATCTCTACAGACTGATCTCTGTGATCTTTCTGGCACATTTGGAAGCAGCTGACAATGTAGTTTCTACTATCTAAATGTCTGTGCTCCCAAACACATCTAATCCATTTTAACAGAACTCTCTGAAATTTCGCTATCTTGTGCTTTTATTCTCTTAGAATTTACGGGTCAATTGGGTTCATGTAAGCTCAGTTTTTTGACTGAAGATCTCCAAGAAAAAAATCAGGTGTTATAGAGAGAAATACTGATGAATCAGTAGGATGACTTCTAATAGTCAGAGAGCCAATGCCATGTTGTTATAGTGCAATGTGCTTTCTTATAAGATGCTAAAGGTCCTGGTCAAGTAGTATCATTTAATATCTCATTATAACTTTGTGAAAATAGAAATACTGCATCTGGTATCCTTGGTAAATTGTGGTGCTGATAATTGCATTGTACCAACTTGTATTGTTCTTGCATATTGATAGGACTTTTTTTTTAATGTCCATTCTAAATATTATGTTATGTATGTGTAGTTTTCTCTTCAACAAACTGGTTAATGTGAATCTTTAACGAGCTGCTAAATTGCAGTTGTAGAATTTTGCTACATAGGCTGACTTGCTCCATATCATGAGCTACCACATTTCACAAGTTATCCCTCTTATTGGACCCAACAGCCTGTATTTGACTAATTAATTAAGCATTAAATCACATTTAATTTCAAGGGGTTAGGCTAAATAAGCAATTTGAGTTGCATATGATAACTATTTTGTCCTCACCACGACTGACCTTTATGTGGTTGACATATTGTGTCAATGGTAATTTTATGTTTATTTCCAGTTCATTGATGAAAATATTGAATGCCATATAACATGACTATTATGTGTATCCACACTAAGAGCATCCCATTTGATGATTAATCCACATGGATGACTGATTTTTTCAATGTGTTAGTTGTTTCTTAATCTCTTTAATATACACTGTATTAATATTATATGGCACTAATATCTTCACCAGAATGTCAAGAAAGCTAACTATATTGTCAATTATAATAATGCTTGCAGTAGCAAATCAATTAGAACATTCCTATTGACTTCAGAGGCTGAGTTGAAGAAAGAGGAAAAGAAAAAAAGAAAAATTACAATTTTATTTATAAAAATAAACTTGAATTGATCTTTTTTCACAAAAATACAACATGAGAAGAAGGAAGTTTAAGAATCGATGGAGAAAATATATGGAGGTTTTCAACTCCATCAGTCCCAGATTCTGAAGATAGTTGCAGCTCCATGGCTTCCCTTCCGGTTATCCAAAGCCATGTCCACCCATATCAAAAGTAACCCTTTCTTAAAGGTTATATCCTCTAACTTAATCCTTTCATAATGCCTTTTTAACAAGAATTTAGAAGCATAAGATAACTGTTAAGTAATCAGATTAGATGTGAATCCATTAGGATGTGTAATGTCTAGACTGGACCAGAGAGAGACAGAAGAGGTTGTTCAAAGGAACCTGACTCTGTTTGCCACACAAGACATTTCATGACATTTAAAACATCCCAGATATCCTCTCTGGTTTCCAGTTGCCACTTCGAACTAACTTGTGTTCTGGAGATGCTTTGTCACATCAACTAGCCCTGCATCTTATAAACCCTACATTAGCTCAGGTGTCATCAGATACCTATCTCTGGACAATTGAATTGAGTTCCAATATTTTTACAAGTGGAAAGATATATAGGAATTATAATTAGGAACATTAAACTATAAAAGTGTTTATTCTCTCATCCAGAATTTGGATTTGAATCTAATATCAATAATTATATTTTTACATATGTCTCTAGTCTGTATTGACATCAGAAATATTTCTTCTACAGTTTACACAACTAAATGTCACTTGAGCATTTTATATGTCCCATTTTGTGTCCAAATCCAAATGAGTATGACTGCATATGAACTCTTCAATACTGCATACAACCAACTTTGGAAGTCTTTATTCATTTCTGGTTTTAGACGACACTACTTTCAGCGTGCAAAATTTAAAATAAAATTAAAAATAAATTAAATAAATAAAAAATACATTAAAAAATTAACATTAGAAAAAAATAAAATAAAATAAACCAAAATAAAACAAAAGAAAATAAAACAAAACAAAATAAAATAAAATAAAACAAAATAAAACAAAATAAAACAAAATAAAATAAAATGAAATAAAATAAAGCAATATTTTCTAATTACACACATGAAAATTATGGCCTAATTGGTGAAATTCTCAGGGACTAGCCTCCCAAAAGACATACAGATATCTCAAAATGAGACATAGTGCAAAGAACCCTAGGCTCAAAACCACCAACCTGGTAAGTCTGCATTCCTTAATACGGAGAACACAACAGTACTGCATCAGAATAAAAGTGATACACTGCTGGTTTCATATGTTTGCATTATGTTCCCAAACATTTTCTGATTACAAGGTTAAGGTACAACTGGGACAGGTCAAGTCCCGCTACGTATATTGACCCAAAGAATTCAATAACCTTAATTTCATTTTAAAGTTAGTAATAGAGGGGAAGGAGGTCCAAATTAGAATACCTAAACTCAATTAAAAGGTATTTATGTACCAATCTCAGTGGGATTTGGATGTAGCAATAAATTTCATGCACTGCTTTTCCTAAGAAAATTATGGCATCTGCCTACATAGGAAATATAGAATGATAGCATAATTTACGTTGGAAGGGCCCTCTGTATGTCACCTTATCCAATCCCCCCTCTCCAAGCAGAACTAATTAGATCAGGGACCCTTCTCCTCTAGGACTCAGTGAGGGATTTGTCAGTGGCTTTCAGAACACCAGTATAGCCCCATTCACTTCTGAAAAAAAATTTCCACTCACTAGAAAGAAAAAGAAAAAACATACCCCTGAAATTCTACCTTCCTAAAAATTACTGAGACAAATTCAGTAGTGGATTATGGTAATCTTTATGCCGGGGAATTACACCCATGAAGTCCCTAACGTTGTTGCATATTATCACATCTGCTGCCCTTTCAATGATACACTTGAATTAATCTCTGAATAACAGGATCACATCTCCTTAATTAAAACATTAAATGGCCAAATAAAAAAGACAAAAATCTTTATATTCTTTAATTAAATTAAAAAGATTCACCAAGTGTCTAAAGAGACACAGAACTGTCCCTGTAAGAACTCCAAGATATCACACGTGAAGGGGAGGGGCGATAATTACTCTTTTTTTTTAAGGGAAAGTGCAGAAATTGGAAGTGTCATTAGGCCGGGTTCTGCCCCACCTACACATGCTGAATAACAGTTTTAAAACAGCTCCACTGAACTAAAGTATAAAGCTAATGCTCAAAGGAGATTCTATTCAAGACCTTATAAATTAAGGATTGTACAGTATACAAACCGAGAATGTGTTTTCTTGTCTGATGCAGGAAGGGCATCCACATCAGCAAAGAAGTTAAATCCTTTGAATCCTTGACCATTAGCTCCCTTCACTGTTGAAAACTAATTTTTCTGCGGTAATTTAGAAATTGATGCTTTCAAATAGGTCATCAATACCCTTAATCTAATCTAATACATATCAGCACTCTATCCAGATGGCAGCTTTCAAATTGGTGGTTATTCAAGGTTTTTCTATTTAAAACACAATCCTATTTCTTTAATGAGAATATCACTACTGGAACTATTGTATCATTAATGTCATAATTTTGGTTTCCCTATGGATTTTTCTTGATCGAGTACCTTCATATACATATACGTCTCCATAACTGCCCCCTAAAGAAAATAAACATGCAAACTGGTTTTGAAAACAGTAATAGCAGCTAGCATATGGAAAATGGGCATCGATGTTCCCTCTTGGATTTGTGCAGAACGATACATATGATATATATGGTGCTCATGGATAGAATTAGATGATCTCAGCTGACATAGTAATGATAATGTTATGGAGTCCCTAATGGTTTCCTTGAAAGTATTGGTATGCTAACCAAACACAAAGCTTTAATACTGAAGATATAAAAAAGCTTCCACTGACATTATACCACATCACCTCTGCTTTGGACAGATCACACGGGATATGAAGTGAACTAGTGTGATGCGAATTACTGTGTTCACCTTCTGAGGAAATCTGGAAGATGAAGAAAAGAAAATTCATAAAAGAATTTAAGAGCGCCACAGAAAATCCATGATTCATTCATAAATGAGAAGTCACTAGGGCATCCTAAACTCACATTTGCAATGTTTTCTAGCTTCTTGTAGGCTTTTTCTTTCCTCAGTATTTTGATGTATATGTTTATAAATATTACAGACTAGAACATTAGCTGAAGGCAGTTGCAGTGTGTATATATATTCTGAGGACCTCATGGTTGCTGAACTTCAAAGCAAGCACATATGGAGCCTAACACTCTGTATTGCTGAGCATACTACTTTATTCAGCTCTAAAAACTGATGAAAGGCTGGAGAAAACTTTCAGATCCCAGAGACTTTGTCTCAGGTTTGGCTTGATTTCTCCCCATGGGTGTTGGTAAAAAAATAGCTTCTGGGTCATGCTCACTAGTACCGAAACACTGCTAAGTCAGTAGAGTTACAAGAATAATAAAAGTGTTCTGTTGTGCATGAATAAAATCTACGCTATTATTTGATTTAGACATGATGTATATTTTCATGACCTGCTTTTAGTCCTTAGTTCTTAAATTCCCTCTCCTGTTCATAATCCACAGATATGAAGGAAATCGCACTATAGAAATGAGTGAGATGTGCACCACCAGAGAAACTTTTCAAAACCAAGGAATTGCTTTTTAGGGCATATCTAGTGCCTCGTTCACCATGTCATTGGCATCAACAGTATAAAGCTGAGAAAGGATTCGCAATTCAAGGCTCAATTGTACATTTATTTACATGAGGCCCCTTTTCAGAGTGTGAAAACTTTGCACAGTGTGGATTGCAGATTTAGCAAAATAGGACTCCAGCCTGGGCAGGTGAGCACTGAGAAAATGTGCTGTGTGTGAATTGGGTGCAGCTTTCAGTCTACTAAGTGACCTCAAAATTTTCAGGGTCATATACAAACGTATTCATAAATATGAGGACCTGAGGGGAGGTTCAGGACAAATTTCCATGCGATAAATTCAAACTTCAGGCACCTCAGCTCTCCTGTAAGAACTGCTTGACTGTCATCTTCCAGCAAAGCACGTGGTAGGTAAACTCACAAAATAAAGCTACAAGCACAAGCAATTACAGCAGAGTTCCCAGAAGTTCTGAAATTTCATACCCTGCCTTCCTTTCTGACAATTCGGCCCTGCGCCTTCACTCAGAGGTATCTCTGGAATTTGAGTTATCTCTAAATTGCATTGAAACAAGACTTTTTAGATTCTTAATTATTAAAGATGTACACGCCAAGCACCTGGGCACCTCTGCAGATCTAGTCTTAACTGCCTAACTCATACTTATCTGCATACATATTTATGTATGTATATACATGTGGTTTATGGGGGGGTGTATGTGTCCTCATTCTTAGATGAACTTAGCTGGGAACTGAACAGAGAGATTCAAGGTCTGATGAATTAATCTCAGTTTCTCACTACTCAGTGCGTGGCTTCTGAAATAGCTGTTGGTAGAACAGAATGATTTGACGTAAAAAGTATTTTGAAAATATGCCTGGTTCTAAGACTAAGAAGTATGAAAAAATACAGACAAACAAGCTACGTAACTAGGAGTGTAATATTTCTGAGGGTAAGTAAAGATGGGAGACAAAACATGCCACATATTCCTTGCATTATCAACACACTACTCAGCTTCTCTATCTAAATGATATTGATGGAGGTATTTGCGACTCCAGTGTTGCAAATATTTATTGTGTCTAGTCTGTTCTGTCAGGCATTAAATAACATTCCCATTCTCATTTTCAAGAACTATGTCTAATCTTTGTTTACACTAATGCTTCCTTTGTTGACTTTTAACAATTATGTGCCATTGACAATTGTTTATTGTTGTTTAATTAGGACGTGGATTATTCCCATGTTTTAGTGATTACTGTTCAACAACTTGACAGAAATGTTATTCCCAAAACCACCAAGCACAAATTGGCTTTGATTTATTTTACTTAATCTTGTTATGATTGTATTATAAGGTCTCCAAATTATAATTTTTTTATTAATTACAATATCTCACAGTTTCAGCTCAGTAATGCGTACCAAAGGAAACAAATATAAACTGCCCATGTTGCTGAATTATGTTCCTTTAAGACAAAAAAGAAGTGTTGTATTGCAGAACAGATACATACAATAAACTCATCAGCACTGGCTCCAGGGCTGATTTCCAGTTTGCAATTATGAAACATCCTTTTGCTGTATATTCTTAATAATCCAGGTAGACTAGAAGTGGCCATCATCTGTTAAGTACATTCTCATTATTAGATTTAAAACTTGAAACAAGAAATTATTGATAACGAACAACTTATAAATGCTGATTGTTATGTAGAGAAGGGCATGGTATCCACCTTCATTAGCCAATGCAAACAATTATTTTTTTGTCATGAAATATTGATGACCACTAAAATAATAATGAAGAAGAACTGCACAGGCTAAAATTTGCATGAGATAAGGCAGCAGCCATTTCCACATAACAACTGAAAAAAATTAGATTGAAATACATAGTGTATCTAGATCAGCTGACAATGTGTCGTATGTAAATTGGCTATCTCCTGTGCATTTCCGACAATATGTATTTTTAACATTTTATTTTCTGGAAAGGATGTTATTGTCATGGTCATCATTTAAACTGTAAATCTGATCAAAATAAAGAAGTGCTAAAAGGCATAACTGAAAGAAATAGTAAAAGCTAGAGTTAAGAAAAGAAAAAACAACTGAAAATTAATTCTAGTTTACAAACTTTTTCAAAATTTCAGTATATGTTTGCTCTAGTTTGGAATACATACTTAAAACAAAAATTGTTGTGAAGTGCTATAAATCTTTCATTTAAGAAGTCCTGATGGAAATTGTGTTCTCACAGATCTGAACTGAACCTGCTCTTTGCCTAAATTAATAGTTTTGTTGATCAGCTCCCTCAGGTTTTTAAAGCCCATTATTCTAGAACAGTCCTGTCGAATAGATTGCTCAGGGCCTAGAGATGCCAAAGGTGCCAATATTTATCTCAGTGCTGGTCTTGGCTTATGGGTTTTTTTGGGGTTTTTTCTGTTTTCACCTATGTTACTGAAATAGGGACGCCGATTTACCTGGACGACTGAGTATTAAGAGCCTGGGTAGCCTATGATGAAACTATTGGCAGTATTGGGCTGTGAAACCTCAGAGCCTGATGAGGCTCTGTCTCGGGCAGCCTAGCAGAAAACAGAGCAGGGCTGTGTCAGAACCCCGCCTACAGCTTGGTGCAAGATTTTCTGAAAGCAGCATATTTTCATGAAACGTTTTCTTTGATGACTCAGCCATTTCTGAGAGACTGATGCTGAAACCGAAAATTTACAGCCCAATCCAGTTATCACCCCTTGATTCCATCTAAAACATTTGAGGAATCTGCCTTGCTCCTCTGTGGTGTTTCTGGAGGTCATGCAAGACAGTTTCTCTCATTCTTAGCGGTTTCCTAGAGTTAAAGAAAGTAGCTGGAGGGAAGAAACACAATTTCCAAAATGCGAAAAAGCTTTTTAGGGATGTTCACATACTTGAAGGATGACACTAAACAATAATACTTCAAACAAACATAATGCAGTGTGCGCTAAAACATGATTAAGGGTAAATGAATGAGACAAGTGAAAGCTTCACCTTTCCTTTTGAAGATTGTGCACCTTTCTAATAATAAAATGTTCTTTATTATAGTTGTTCTAAAATATCTTCTTACTGTATAAAAGGCAAAGATGATTTTCAACAGCACTTCTTCAGGGTGCTGGGGACCTTGTGTAGAGTTTGAGATCCTAATTTAGTTTAGGCCATCTGGAAATTCCAGCTCAGATCAAAACTCCTAAAAATCACACTATGTTATTTAAGTTTTCTTTCAGTGGTTCTCTATCCACCCCCGAAGTTGCATGTAGATGGTATTTTTACTTGCAAAAATTTATTACAGACATGCTATTAACCCTTTTTGCCTGGAATTTCTTTCACATTTCTAGCCAAAAACTTGAACACACTCCCTAAATCTAAATTTAAAGATCTTCCACATCTTTCCTACTTCTGCTTCCTTTTGTAAAAATGATGGTTATTTGTATAAATGATGGTTCGATACCTCTTCAAAAAGATTGTGAGGTAATAAGAAGATGCTCCAGCCCCCTAATAATCTTCCTAGCCCTTCACTGTACCCCTCTCCAGCAGTTTCTTGTCCTTCTCAAACTGGGGAGCCCAGAACTGGACACAGTACTCAACTTGCGGCCTCACCAGGGCAGAGTAGAGGGGGAGGATGACCTCCCTCCACCTGCTTATTACATTCCTCTTGATGCACCCCAGGATGCCATTGGCCTTCTTGGCCACAAGGGCACATTGCTGGCTCATGGGCATCCTGTCGTCCACCAGGACTCCCAGGTCCCTCTCTGCAGAGCTGCTTTCCAGCAGGTCAGCCCCCAACCTGTACTGGTGCACGGGGTTATTCCTCCCCAGGTGCAGGACCCTACACCTGCTTTTGTTGAATTTCATACAGTTTCTCTCTGTCCAAGTCTCCAGCCTGTCCAGGTTACACTGAATGGCAGCACGGCCTTCTGGTGTGTCAGCCAGCCCTTCCTGTTTCCTGTCCTCCCCAAACTTGCTGATGGTACACTCTATGCCTTCATCCAGGTTATTGTTGAATACATTGAACAGGACTGGATTCCTTTTGAGTAAAATTGTTTTTCAGAAAAAAAAATGAGAGTCACAAAAATTAATCACTCTACATATATGAAAAATGGAAGGAAAAATGTATTGTGTATAATATTACTTAAATATCTTGATATATTATGTAACAAGAACTGGGAAATGGAAGATAAAATGAAATGTCAAGGGTACAATTTAACTTTTGAAGGTTATATCTGGATTCCTAAATCTTCCTTCTGAAATCTTCCAAATTACTCATAAAAATGTGCCTGAACTGCAAATCAGCAAAAAAGTTATATTCTTTTTCAAAATAAGTTTTGCCATCATGCCATTCTTTCATCATCCTCTTTTTTTAACGTTACACATTCCTGTATCTCCTTCTCTCCAAATACAAACAGTAATGTTTTAGTTCATCAAAGTTATTGAAATTATATCTGACAATATTATGCACATTCCATATACGTATGTGTTATGTATGTCTATGTGATATATTTCTTTATGAATCTATCTACATATGATGTCAATGATAAATGGAAAAGTAGGTCATTAATCACATCACATCATTAATCACATCACCTGTTTTGTAACATTAATCCATACTCCAATTCTTTATATTGCATGTCTACACAGTAGCTTTACAGTTACCAAATATATTTAAAAAAATAATCCATATTTTTTAACTCTAAATTAAAATAATAGGAAAATAGGATGAAAAGAGATGGAAAAAGATGTTGGTGTTATCAGGTCCATATCCAGATACTGCCCATATGAGGAAATTGTATCATATATTCCATTCCTAGGATGTTGAAGGCAGCTGGGTTTCTTGTTACAAGGTGACTAAGACAGGCCTCACACTTCAGAAAATTAGGAATCTTTTGTTTCTATGCCAGGGCCAGATTAAGCTAATTTATTCTTGTTCCAACACTCAAATTTAAATATGCCTTTTTTCAAGTTGGTATTTATAACTTCAGGCTATTTATGAAGAACACTTTGTTTTAACTCTTATTTTTCTTAAGCTTAAAAAAACCCCACCCTCTTTTAGTTTCCCTTAGTAAAACAGGTATTTCACTGTGTTCACTCTGGTAGTCCCCTGCTGTAACATCTTCCACTATGAATGCTCTTCTCTTGAACACAGTCAAATAGAACTGTGTGTGGCACTGTATAAAAAGATCTTACGAGTGGATTTATTACGTTTTCCTCTGTTTCTTTGGCCTGATAGATATTATGGACACAATTGTTTGTGCATGATCACATCTCACTAATGGTTTACTGACACCTCTAGATCGTATGGCATGCCCAGTGGATAAGATGACTACTTCTAATAACAAGTTTTTTGCTATTTATTATTACATGCAAGACCTTTCATTCTTGTGCTGCTTTTCTTGCTTACTTAAACAGATCTGATAATTGTTATTCTGCATTGATAGGTATGGTTACATTCTAAAAATTTGATACAATCATTATGAATATTTTCTATCAGACTTGCAATGTCCTATATCTTTCCAATCTCTTCTTGCATTAAGACATGGATGTTACCAGTCCCCTTTATCTGCATGCATATAATCATCTGAATATATTCCTATTGCCAATTCATTGACTCTCTGACTATCCACATATATGTGTTGGATCACTCCTGGGGATTCTGTATGGATCAAAAAAATATATTTTTTTTTAGATGAAAGCTAGATGAAGTTCTGCACGTATCTCAGAGGAAGAAGAGCTATTATAGGCAGTGTGAGCTGTGCCAGGCTTAGTTCCTTCAAAAACACTTTGTCTGACAGTCATTTACCGTTATTTTAAAACACCTTCGATCTTCAAATATCCTTCTTCTACATGTTCTATATAACCTCACATGAATGTCCAGTGTGTCTGTCACACGCCCTCAACAGCATGATGTAAAAGTTCTGCCATGGTACAGCATTTATACCCTTCATGTTCTTTGGTTAAAAACCCATATGTTTTAGGGCTGCCAGATGTGCCCCTGGAGCAGTTTAGGCAAAGTATTACAAAATGTGGATACAACCAGTCTGCTCTGATTAAGTAACTCTGAACTATGTAAACATGAGCAATTCTTCAGGACATAATCTAAGGGACAAGGTTCACTCCCAGAATTACATCTTTATCAGCATAGCTTTCACATTTTGGCATTGTCCGCATAACAGTAATTTCTATCTTGATTTGCCCATCCCCATCAGCCATCTAACCTTCTGATCCATAATCTGTATCCTTGTCTAAGACGAAAATTATTCATATGATTCTCTGCCATTTTAAAGTTAGCATTAGCTTTTATCTTACTCGTACTGCATTGTCAATTCCACTATGGCTTTCTTTTTAATTTTTTGTGGTTAAAGATCATTTGTGCTAATGTCTTTTCAAGGTCTAATGCAGTTATTAGACATTTTTATTTTAGCCTAATGATTTCAAGGCCTTTAACATGTAACTACCTATTCTGACTTCCCACAACCTGTTTTCTGGTTTCCTATTCTGATTTCCCACAACCTGATTTTTCCCACAATTCTGTTTTCCAGCAACATTTTTAAGGTTCTCTCTTGAATAAATTCTCTATTCTTTTTTCTTCATATCAGCCAGTTATCCTTATTTTTTCAGTCTCTTCTCTTAATATTGAAAACCTTGTTTACGGACTTATTTTGCGTTTAGTGTATCACACATTTAAAAACAATCTATGCTTTTTCAGTAAGAGGTTTTTTATTTCTCAAATTAGCTTTCTTTTATATGACTGCTGCTTACTAGAACTATGCATAAAACAGCACTAATCCTTGCATTATCTCAGTGACTAATTGGTGAACAAATCTGTCAAATACCATGACAAGGAATATGCTGGATCTATGTTTAACAGTATAGTTTGTTCTCTGGACTATACTGTGAAGTCAGTTATGTTAAAAGGTAATTACTTTAAGTAATTAAAGTTGTTTATGATAGAGTCATCTTACTACAGATTTGTTTTTATGCACACAATGGTAACAGGGAGAGTTATGGAAGCTATAGCAAAATTACAACTTCTTTTCCATGAATGAATATTGACCTAACCTGGTTTACTTAATTTATGTCATCATTTATTTTTTGCAGTTAGCTGCATAATTAAAGTATCATGCAATCTTTTCCTGTTTTGTTGTTGTTGGGGTTTCTTTCTTTCTTTTCTTTAGAGTGTCTTCTTAAGTCTCTTCCTCATCTTAGTTTGGCAAATTCACCTACTTTCCCTATTGTATCACATTCATATTTATTACTAGTCATGCAAGTTCCTCCATTTGGTTCATTAGAGTATATACAGCATAACAAACAATATCTTGACTCTAACATAACTCTCATTCATCAAAAATGTATGGCTTACGAAGAAGTTTGGTGTCTTGAGAGGAAGAAAAGGAAAAAGAGATAGAGGAGTCATCTTACAGTTCATAAGCTTTTTTGCTTCAGGTGTATAGTTGAAATATATGTTCCGCTATTAATTTCATATCTTTTCAGTCTAGTAATTCATGCAGTAAATTAGCCAAGTTTTATGTTTTTCCATACCATCCCTGGCTATTACTTGTGTAGCCATCTCACTAATCCACATTGACTCCCAATTGTGAGTTTTCAGAATGTCTTGGCAAGTTACATAGTAAGTTAATTAACTGTTGAAAAGAAGGGTAGATACCAAAAAACACTGCCATCTGTCCTCTTTGTCTCCCCCACTCTTCTTCATTCATCTTCCCTTCCCTTCCCCTCCCTTCCCTTCCCTTCCCTTCCATCTGCCAGTAAAGAGAGAAAAGTATTTTTACATGAATAGAGTTACTCCTTACTTTTTTATTTGGTATGTTAGCTAAGAGGAACGAGTTAAGCAGTATATTCATTTAGCTTGGATTCAAAGGCATGGCTCCTGGAAGTACTGAATACAACATCAAATGGAAATATATATAAAGACATACCTGAAAGATAAGATTTCTGACAATGAGGTCCTGTTGTCTTTGCTATTCAGTAGGAACTGAAAGTCATTCACAAGGGGACACATGCTTGTGGAAAGAGAAGGAGCAGGCATAACTCCTTGTGTCTTGTCCTGCTGTGATGCTGTTCACAGATACTACTCAGACTCTTTAAGACTTTCTCCATGTGGGGACTAGACCCCACCACTTAATTCCAACATACCCCTGCCTCCAGCACTATGAAGCTACTCCAGTATATGCAAAATATTCCTGACATCCACTCAAGGACCAGAGGTCTTTTGCTTACCCCATTTCAGGGAAAACATTTTATTTCCCATGCACAGTCTCTCTGTCTTTCTCAGTATATTTCAAAGTGACGTAACTAACAATCTCCTTACCTGAACCTACAATAGGGGAAGAATTGGGGTGTAGAAGTCAGGGGTGAAAGGGATATTACATTTTTTTCCATTAACATCAAAGACATCAAAGGTAGACATCAAAGTCTACATAGACCCTAACTTTGAATAGAGAACACTTTAAGAAAAGCTGCAAAACACCCTTCAGTGGGAGTCCTTGAGGCAACCCACTTGACTATGGACATTAAAAGGGAAATGGAAAAATTTATGAAGTCAGAAAGCACCTGTTGAGAAAGATCTCCTATTCTGAGAAAAAGCACGTAGTAGACTACATAGGCATGACTCAAGGTGAAATAGTCACTCACTGGATTCAGAGTATGACTAACTGCTAATGGAGGCTTTTCAACACAAGGCGTGAGTCATCTGCCCAGACTTGGGCATCTAGAACTTAAACATCTGAATTTAGGGAAATTGCTTAAGACACTATTGAGATGCAAAGGATAAAACAGATATTTCCATACTGCAATCCATTTTAGGATAAGCATCTAACTGGGGCAGACAACACCCATACACTTGCTTTTTGGATATGAAAGGAACTTACGTTGACTGAATTAGGTTCGGATATCTAACTAGCAGATACCTAAAGCTAGGTGTCTTAACCTAGGCGAGATAAATCCCACTGTCCCACAAAATTTGAGATATGAAACTGAGACAGCTGCGGTAGGTCCTTTGTCACCTCTGTGTGGGAAGGTGCATGTTTCTCACCACTGACAATGGAGTAAATACAAGGTACCTATGCTTCTAGATCAGGTGCTTGATTTAAGCACTTAAAGTTAAGACTAAATATATCTTGAGCATCAACTTTGTAAATCCACAAACAGATATAGAGAAAAGACTGTAGTAGCAGAATTGACAAGTCTGAACTGGAATCCTCAGTTCCATATACATTAATGAAAAGGGTTTTGTGCCTTACAGAGGACTGCAAAATATCCAGTGATATAGGAATGAAATAGTTTATGTATTGTTTATCTAATTTGTTCTTAGTGCAAAAACACATATCTCTCTAGCGGGCATCAACTCTAAGACCACCCCATTCCCACAAGAATGACTTCTGCTGTGCTACAGACTAACAAAACTGTTTCCTCCTTTTCTTTCTTCCTTACTCCAATCTTACTTGCATGTTGACATTGAGGACATTTGCTTGGGATGTGTATTTGGATTTGTTCAGGCTAAGAACAACATTGCTATTCCCCTTCCAAATGGATGGAGGAGTCTTCTAGCCCTTTCTTTTTTATACAAAAAGTGGACAGTGGTCTTGGAATTAATATGGCCAGGCCTTTTCCACTGAAGTCAGTCCTAAGTGTAGTCTGAAGGGCTAGTTGTGAAAATGGAGCAAGAATGGACATTTCTACCTAGTAGTCAGAGCAGATAGAACACACAGGTGAGAAAGTTTTGAAATTTTCCTAAATGAGTGTCTGACTCCTAATGTCACAATAATGAGTTTCATTGAGAAGTGAGTTGACTGTGTTGGTATTGTCCACCTTAGTTCTCAGAATGTGGGTTGCCTCTTCCCATACTGCCTCCACAGGAAAGTGAGTTGGAACAGGCAGATAATAAAATGCTACAAATGGGAAAGATTTGAATAAAGCAGTGATCATGTGTGCTTAAGCAAGCATTGGTAAAGAGTGCAACTCTTTCAAAACAGGGTTGAGTGTTTCAGGTTTTTCCAGCTTCACATTGTTTTATGTGACAGAATGTCTTTAATTAGGTTAGCAAAGGCTGAGATAATGTCTGTGTTTGGCAAATGTGCTGTTCAATGGCCTAAGGGCTTCTCTGTGGTGCTGAGCAGCTTCAGTTCCTGTGAATGCTCAAGACTGTGCAGACTGAAAGCTCTATCCTAAGCAAATGATGATTGCATCATTAGTAAGCAGTTAATTACGTTCTCTTTTATCTTAACTGGATCATGGCTTTTTTGAAGGTTTTATACTCTTTGTTTTCTCCCACTTGCCTATTTAAGTCTTGAACAACAGACTCCAATGTGTATTTGCAGGCTCTTGAGCACCTTCTCCCAAGGAAGCAAAGACAGACAGTGTAGCGTATTTGTTGTTCTTGGAGTAATGATAACTGAAATATCCACCTGGGTTCCTGAAGAGGATGGCCTTCCTAATGTACAAGAATTTCCAGGTGTGGGGCTTTCCCCCCTGTATGTACTTGCACTTCCTCATGTGGATAGTGCAATGTTTTTAGGAAACAGATTACAGCAGCAAAAGGAGAAAATGAAGAAAGACTGGCATAAGTCGAATAAAGTTTTTTAAATTTAGCTTATAAAATATTGCTCTCCTCTCTTGTTTTCATTTTATCTGCTTAGAAAAATACTGATGACTTGTGCAGTCTTGAAGACTAACCTCCTCCCACATGTTAGATCACATAAGAATCTCAGATCCCCCATACCTTTTAAGGTACATGAACTGCATTTGACTTTAAATAGCAGTATTCAACCGTTTAAAGTTATGTACATGCCAAAATGTTTTGCTGAATCAGACTAAGTTAGACGAAACATAAGCTTTAAATACACTTTTCAGTTTAACATGAAAAGATTGTATGTGCATGAAACAAACATACTTATGCCATCACCTTGATACGACGGATTAATTCTCCATTAAGAGAAAGAGAAGAAAAAATCCTTCACAACCGTACTCCATGCTGCCCACCAGGAGATGTTGCTGTGATTGCTAAACTAATTGGACATTTTGCCATTCGATTGAGGACAGAAACTACTTTTAGAGAATGGTAAGATCCTTCAACTCTGTGTTGATCACACTGAATGTATGGCAAGGAAGATGTTAAAGACCTTTGAAATCAATATGAACCAATGAATTCTGAGCTGTGCTGTTAATGGATGCTTCTTTTCTGCTAAAACAATGCCTTACCCAGAGGACCTGTTCCCTCTGTTTTGTTCTAACCAGTATGCTGTAAAGCCTGTAGTAATAAGTGACATGAAAAACTAATGAATTGATTGAAAATGGCTTTCTGTGTCTTTAGTTGTCATAAGTATGTTATACAACTGAAGGCTAGTCTCTCGATTTTCTCTGGGGCTAAGGTGAGTATCAGGCAATACAGAGCTCCCATTCCAAAAAACAAGAGGCTATAGAAAAACAAATATTTTAATTCATACTGAGAACTCCTTGCACTGGACCAAGATAATTATAACAGCAGGAAAAACTTCATATTTAGGGCAAAAAAGAATGGCAGGAAGTTCTAATTTTACTGAATGATTCTGCTATTTAATATTTGCATTCCACCTTTCCCTCAGGAGCACAATTCTATACTTAGGTGTGGTATAAGAATGAACCAATGTGAGTTTAGGATTAGGGCTGGGTATCGTCAAATTCTACCAGCTGATCAGGACAGTGTCCAAAACCTTCATGTTCCCTAGTCCTCTCACTCCCAGTGATCCATTTCACGACTCATTTAAAAACCGTTATACCTCGTGTCTTACCTTTCTTACCATGCTACAGTACATTCTCTTTATTTTCCATACTGTATACCTACTATTCCTGTGGATCCTAAAAAACAACCAGTTGCCATGAAACAAGTTTAGCTGAAAAGCACAGTGCTAAAGATCAAATAGGCAGATGAGAAGTTGTTACAGAATCATACTACCAAAGTCACATAAAGTACAATGAACAACCTTGTATCCATCGTAGGGGATAACAGAAGAATTTTTAAGTCTGTATGGAAAAAAGCAGGCCGTTTATTGTAAGGCACATATGGATAACATATATATTGTGGTTGGTATGCGGCAATTTTAGGAGACGGAGATATGGAAATGGTAAGTTTGGAGGTTTAGGCCTAGGACCACCCTTGCTTAAGGCAACTATGTCGTTCATCAGTTACACTGGTTGTTTTCAAACACATGTAATGAATGCTTTTTCCTGTACCGTAAAATCAGTGTCCTCTAAAATCTTTTTTTTCTTTAATTGAACTGTTATTTTATAAACTTTAAATGAACAATCATGCTAGAAGTGCCCTTAGGAGATAACGGAGGAGTGAAGAGAGCATAGGCAAGATCAAAAGGGCTGTCTGCAAAGATCTGCATAAGATTGAATGGCATATATTTCACATGGATTCCTGGGTTTGCAATGAAGATAAGTGGGGGTGCATGTATATGAAAAATTCCCTTAAAATAAGAGTCAATATTACATTAACTTCATTAACATTCAGAACATGCATATAGTTTAAGAGCATTTTGAAAACCATATAACACAGTGAACTCTATTATTACAGTACAATGTTGCCCTTTAACTTTCAAAAAGTCATTTAGAAATAAATTGTTATAAGGAATTTAATAATGGGGTTTTTTTCTTTCTTTAACTCTTTTTCCTTTTCCTTTTTTTTTTTTTTTTTTTGCCTTGCGGGAGACAATAAGGATCATAGTATCTTCTTTATGGGATGGATTAAAGCAGTCCTTAATTTTATATTGTTTCACTCTTATGTACTGTCAGCATTCAAGAATAAAGATATCTATAGAAAATTAAATTTTGCTTAAATATAGTCAATCCTGTGTGACAAATGACAAGAGATTTTTATCGTAAGACAAAAGAATAGTGGCAATAAAAATCTTAGAAATTACTGAGAAAAGTCAAATGCTTTAAGGGTAATTAGAGCCTAATTAGAAATAGAGATGCTATCAGTACGATAATAGTTGCCATTTTATTCATGCCAATGCATAATTTCTCTCAGTGACACAATGTGGTTCTATCCTGAAAGCAAGCACTCATAAATTGCTCACAGCAGTTAGTGGTTGAATTAGTAAAATAACTGTGTTTTGTTTTCCGTAACTAGTTGTCTTCTAAGTACTGATCTGATCATTTAAATTAATCATGGGGAATATTTATGAAAATTAGCACCAGTTGCTGTAGAGTTTGTTATGAGAAATAATTTACATTTGAATTAAAATGTTAACTACATAAAACCACCTTGATATCACAGTAATACTAGATGTTATGGAAGAAAACAGGAAAATTAATGGCAGGAAAAAATATTTGAAAATACTTTGGAAAATGCGAAAAGACTCTTTCAGTGTTTTTGCCCAACACTGATCTACTAGACATTGTAATTGTATTTTTTGAACTGTCTTTGGTTAATACAAATTTACCAAAACAATACTTTAAAAGCATCTTGAATGACAGAATATTATTGTTTAGTTCTCTTATTCATCTATTAACTATAGGAGATTGATTATATTTGCTTATAACTTGACAGATTATGAGACCGAATGCTTATTTTTTAATAAATAAGGATTCAGGAACAACCACGAAAGCACAAAAGAGAAGGCTAATCACTCATTTTGTCTTTCAAAGTGCCACTTGCTTACTTGCAAACATGGCAGGTAGATTCTTGAATGTAGCCAGAAGATACTTATTTTCTTTTCTTTATGTTTTCATAAAATTGTTAGAAACCAGTATAACTCTTTTTTGGTCAATAAATTTGGCTTTATATATAATTAAAAAAACATGGAGTTATTTTTAACATTTTTTCCTTTGATAATAAGCACTAGGTAATCAAATTTGCTCACTGTTTAGAAAATGTCACCAGAAGAACATTCCCAGCAGTGTAATGGATGTTGAAAGGACTAAACTTTTCCTTATTTTTCTAGCTGTGACGACCCAGTGTGTTAACACAGCTCTCAATTCCCTGAAATTTCAGGATGCCCATCTAAGTCAAGGGCAGTCTCCCCAACCCTCAGAAGTAACTAGAAGAAATAAGAATCATACTTTCCATAACTTATAACCAACAGCGAAATCATGCATGATATTTTTCAGTATTTCCAGTCAGGAATTTCTGTCAAAAGATTGCTGTCTTCAATGCCTATCACCTCAGTGACTTAAGAAACAGCTAGGTAAAAACTCCTTATTCATGAATTGCTAAGAATAACACCTAGTGACTGTGTTAGAAGTATGCAACATTCTGTGAAAAATAGCCAGTTAAATCACTCAAAAACCCCCTAATTTATGCCTCAACTAAGATTAAATGAAAAGCCACCGGTTGAGAATTTTGCTATTTCTTAAAGTTTCAGATCCACTTCATTCATATCAAGTTTGGGGTTTTTTTTTCCAGCAGCAGAGAATCCCTCAAAAGTTACTTTCAGACATTATGTGACTTGACAACCACAGCCTTCAGTTTGGTTAATCTGCAGTTGAGCATGGTTTCTTTTAAATAAAAATGTTACATTATGATCTCCACTGCTGCTATCTAGATCATATACTTCATATAGATCCAAGTTAAAATCTTGGTAAAATCAAGATCAAGTGAGCTTCCCTGAAGAAGGACCTTTGCTTTACTTGAAATGGATGGTTATTGATAACTTTATTTATCTCATAGCTGAGAAATAGGATGGGGGAATTACAATTTAGGATTTTCTGCAAAAAAGATTGCACTACTTCAAATTCAGACTCTGCCACTGTTACAGCTGACTGCTTCCAATAACACACTTCAACCTCCTAGTCACACTGGACTGTAATGCTACCTAAACCAAAGCATAGACAGATGTATCAAAAACACCTAGAACTGAGCCAGACTCCTAAATTCCATTTGTAATCAGTGGAGTAGGAATTTTTAAGGCATGATTCACTTCTATTTAAAAGAAATGTCAACATAGGTCAGGTATATCTCAGCCTAAACCACTGTTTTTTTTTCACTAAAGCCACAGCCCCGAATCTTTAGAAAACCCCCTCTTCTACCATTTTCCTTCAGTTTCACCATCTTTCTCTTGACCACAAGCAACTCAAGAAATTACACAGTAACCCATCAAAACTTTCTGCCATTTTGAAGAAAACCTTTTGAGAGTAATTTCTAGTGGATTTTATCTAAGACATTACACTAACTTGTTCAAGCTCTCACTGCTTTATTCAGGCACCTTACTAAATGTGAGAAGGCAGACTGCATTGTCTGGCTAGCCATGAAGAGCATGACTTCCTGATCCCAAATTGCGGACCCAAACAATTGTAATGAGCAGAGTTGTACCTTGAAGGAAAGAGGACATTTTCCAGAAAAAAACTAGAAAGTCTGAATAATCAGCCATAGGTTAGATGACTACTTTAACAAATAGAACACGGGTTTCTTCCTGCAAGAGTAAGTAGTCAGGTAGCTATACACTGAAGATCATCGCCAGCTATATCTGACCATTATGTCTATATCTATGTTCTTCAAGCTACAGCATAATAATCATACAGACACACTCTGATACACACAGTTAGTCTCTTTTATTTGTCCAGAAATGACAGCAGAAACCTTCTTACTGTGAAAGAGGGTTTATCTCTTAGGTTAGTTTCTTGGAGAGTTCCTGGCTATTGTCACTCCTGTCCATAAACAGGTATAAGTAATAAATAGTCCCAAGTCTCTTAAGGCTTCAGTCCAGAGATTACACATCTACATATGCAGCTGGCAAAGGTTACCAAATATGGTCCTTTATTTGTTCATCAGCATTGACCATTTGGTTCCTCACCCAGAGCTGCATATGCTTTTGAGACATTTGTCCTTAAGTACCACTGACTTATTTGTAGAGCAATAGGCTTTTCGATTTAAGTTGAAAATTTATTCTTGGCCTTACAGTAATAACATTGACTTAAATATTTTAAATGCCTATAAGTACTATGGAAATGTATTTGTGAGTGTTTATGACCTTGACTGATGGAAACATTTCAATCAACATTTCAGCATAAGCTTGGACAGTTGATTTCCGAGGAAAGTGAACGCTTAACAATGCTTCATCTTTATCAACAGTAATTGTTCTTCCAAGCATTTTACCAGGCAATATTTCTGTGACCATCTCCTACTTTCTGTTCAGAATATGACTCCCTGAAAAGGATGGTTTCATGCCAAATCGATATCAAGAAGACACAGAGTGACTCTTCCAACCCACCACATTTCAGTGTAAAAGAACCAAATGAGATACTGGAACTCTTGAGCCTGCAAAGCTTGGCACACTTCCCCAGAATATCTAAATTCAAACCCTCTTGCCTGGCTTTTATTAACACTAGCAATATGAAAGAATAAAAAGGCCAGCTTAATAAATATTTGCTTTGGATTCAGCAGTTAATACTTGCTAAGTTCTTACAATTTCATTGGAAACTGTCCAGTAGGATGTGGCTATATCTTTTATCTAGATATCAAAGCTGTAAACAGTGAAGAAAGTCTTGTGAGTAATAATCTTAAGTAGCTACATCACACATAACAACTGATTATTTAATTAAAGCTGTCAGTGCTGGTGCACTGTATACATGCACCAAATGTGCATTAATTTGTCAGATGTATTAATTAAAAAAGAAACAGTAAGGCAAGTGAATACCATTTAACACACATTGTTCCTTATGTACCAATGAAGTTACATGCAAGAGTTGAAGTTTCTTGCTACCAAGGTTGGACAATACTCATATTATTGTTATTTTGTTCATCATCAGAACCAGCCTTCCGCCATTTTCAGTCGTCTTTGGCATATTGTCATTCTGAATTATTTTATTCCTTCCATAGCTTCTGGGAGGAGACTGTACCTGGTCAGTAACTAGTTCCTGAGAGACAGAGAGTTATCCACCTCCACTATCCTTTCCGCTTTCCCCTCCTTTGTTCCCTTATATTACTAATTTCACCTTTTCCTATTGAAAACATTTCAGACTGGATCCTCTTTGTTCCCTAAGTCTTTCTCCTTCTTAGTCTTTCTCTTGTCACAGTGAACAAATCCTACCTTTTTATTAATTGATTTTTTTCCCACTCTTTCTTAGCAGAAATGAAACCTGGCTTGGAAATTTTTTGAGAAGTGTTGCTATTTTTCATCAGACATTTTATAATTGCCAAAAGAGAAACTTTTCACAAAGACACTGTCAACAAGCTTTCTCCAGTTCAAGACAAAACTTCATATTTAACACTGTCCTGGTTCCGGCAGGGACAGGGTTAATATCTGGCCCAGCACAGGTATTCCACACCACGTGACGCCATTCCCAGTATTTAGGGGGATCCGGCCGGGGAGGGGAGTTCCCAGTTTGGGAGCGGGCGGGGACGGTCCGGGTCGGGTTGGTGCGCGGCAGTACGGTACCCCTATTTATACATTCCTCTGCCAGTACTATTGTTGTTTTGTCAATTTTTCTTTGTTGTTCTGTTAAATTGCTTTTTATCTCAACCCACGAGTTTTTGCCTTTTTATTCCAATTTTTCCCTCGCCGCTGCGAGGGTTGGGTGAGCGGCCGCGTGGTTCTTTGTGCCGGCTGAGGCCAAACCACGACAAACACAAAGCCAGAATCATGCAGAACAGTCCTAGCTGCATGTTCTGGAAAAAGGGAGCATGGCCAAATATAAATGCAAATCTGAGTTTTCTGCGCTTCAGATGAGTATAAGATTCTTGGATTCTAAGTTTACCCTTATTAATCAAAAGGATAACTACTGAAGTCTTAAAAAGCTTCACAGAATGACACGACTATGTCCTGATTCATTCCAATGGCAATACATCTTCTTCTTAGATGACTGTACTTCATCTTTCCTTAAATCTTACTCATCCTTCCTATGTTAGCTACATATTACTCAATCCCTTGGGAAATACTTAAATATATGATTTTCACCCTTAAGATTTTATATGTTGTTGTCTCTTCTGTTCTGGTTTATTTAGAGACACCTAAACATCTTCTTTTTGTAGCTTTTCCTTTTTTTTTTTTTTAATTTATGCTCAATTCTATGCATTGCTTTTCAGAAGACTATAATGCAAATGTTAAGCTTTTCATAATCCTGTCTCAAACTTCTTTCTGCTCTAATTGCATTGCATCTTACCTTCCTCCCTTTCTTTCTACCTGTCCAGTATACTGTATGGCTATGTCTTCCCCCCACCCCCGTCCCCATTCTTCCGTTTACTATTCTCCAACTTCTTGTTTCCTTACTCCGTAACTTCCCTAAGACTGACTTTTCCCACGATTTCCTATTTATACAGTGGGTCCTACATTAATGCCTAAGAGCTCCTACTACCATAAAGCAGATAAATTCTGTGTCAAAAAGGTTTTTTATTTTTCCCATAATAAATATTCTATCATTTTCAGTATTAGAGTACATGCTACTTCAGGCAGCTTTCCTCTGCATTGTCTGCAGTGTACATTTAAAAAGTGCATTAGAGTTTTATAAAAGTAATGTAGTTCACAGAAAACTTCCTGGTCCTATCAGTGTTAAAATCATATAGAAAGCATAGTCTTATTTCAATTTTGCATTATTCCTTAAAGCTCTTGATCTATAGGAGTTTTTATTGTGAAGATAAATCCCACTTTCAGAAGCTATGGACATAATTCCTGCAAATTTAGGTAAAAATGTGGGCTACTTAAAAAATGGAAGAACCTGTTTATGATGTTTTGAAGACTTCCTTGAGGAAACTTTGGAAACATCAAAGAAGTTCAAGGCTTTTTTTCATATTGCTACAAATACTTATAAAAGGCATATTTACACATAGTAGAAATGAAAGAACTCTGATGTGTATCACAAGTACTGTATTTTCTAACAGTATAGTAAGCTTTAACTTGCATCTTTAGCATATCTAAGTAATGAGTTACATAATTCAGAACTAGAAAGAAAGATTCAGGATTTCTAAGAAGGACAAAAATAAATTCTATATTACAGTAACCTAGGAAAAACAAAACCAGGAGAGGTAAAATCTTCTTTACAAGAAAAAATGTATTTAAAATAGTCAGGTAAGCTTTTCTACTAAGGGTCTCTTTGTGAACCTGTAAGCCTCAAAGCATTTTTTTTCCTAGCTGTATCAATTGGTGTAATAAAGGATATTACCTCTCCTTTCAAAACCCTGTCTGCTGGTACTATTAGACCAATACAGTAACTTAACTAAAACTGAGTTATAGGGAAGTATAGCACTTAAAGAGCAATACAGAAAATAATGTCTGTGATGGTGCTTGTACCTTCAACCATCTTTCAAAACAGAAAGTCTTCCATAGCATCAAAGTTCAAATGTCAGACATAAACGGAATTAGCTGGCCATGATAAATTCTACTTAATGCTGCGAAAGCTGGTACACAAATGAAGCATCTTTTTCAGTGATAAATACAAGTTATATAATAAATTTACCGGTAGTTTTCCTAATGTCACTGTCCAAAAAGAAATCCCATTCTCATTGGACATAGTGAAATTATTTATTCTGTATAAATTGCGAACAGACATTTCTGGGGTGATTCATCTGGGTTCTTTTAAAAACCTACTTCAGTGAGATAAGAATTGACTATATTCACTAATCTACCATAATAACAGTGGGATGCCTATACAATTAACTCAAAGCAGATGTCCACAATTTAGTCAGATTAATCCCATCCCTAGTGACAAATGTCATCTTAGAAGTATCTTTAGAATCAAATTTTCCTACTGTTTGCAAATGCCATGTTGAATGATAATTCAGAACAGTTTTTGGAGAAGCATTTCAAACAGCTGAGTTGTTTTAGAAAAAAAGAGTTATGTTTCTAAGATTTTGCTGTTTTGCTTTTATAATCCATTACTTAGAAATAATATGGGACAACAGATGTGGAGTTCATTCACGGGAAGGGTAGTGGTCATTGTCTTCACTTCTATACTTTAAAAGTATGTAGGAGTAAGATATAGGAGTGCCTCCAAAGGTAGGCTGAAATTACTTTGGGATGCTTTTCAATATCAGAACAAGACTATCTAGATCTGCCCTCAGTATTTTCCAGGCCTCCCCATGCTCAATGGCATGGTGCTATAATGAGCCACTTCCATGGTTTAGACAGGGAAGACAGAACATCTTTTCAATGAGCAACTGTGACTTTAGTCTCAGTGAGAAATACAAGAGCTGTCAGATGTCTCTAGAGAGCTCTTCCACCTTCAGCGTCCCTGTAGCAGATGTGTATTTTCTTGCTCTCAGCCAAATAAAATGTTTTGAAAAATAATGATAAAATATCTACCTGCCCTAAAACATATTTTCCCGTTATAAAACCACTTTTATATAAATTTTTAAACTTCCATCCCTATCTGTTTTTTATACAGTACTGTTTTATAGAGACGCTCTCAATAACTACTAGGAAGGGTGCTGAGGTGCTGTGATGAAAAGTGTCAAGACAGACTACTAGGACAGAAATTCTAATAGACATGGTAAAAATATCCTTATATATCTTTTTTAAAACTGCATTTTAAATAACACTAGACATAGCTGCAGTGAATGTGACATTTAACTTCCCCTATCCCTAGAAATCATTTTTAAGCAACTAAATCTCTGACTTATCCTTTTTAAAAATTTATTTATTTATTTATTCTAAGCTAGTATATCATTTACTTGCAACATGGCATAAGTATTTTGGGATTGATGTCTGAAACAGATGAGTTTTTTCAGTTTAAAGAGAGTGACAGTTTGTGCCTAATTTTCTTTCTGAAAGTTTCAGAAGGATTTTTATGATATAATCACAAATTATAATTTTGTCATTATGCATAATTACTCTACACCATTACATCACATAATTGGATCAGTTCAAGTTCTAATTGCATGGTTAGAGAGATTTACTCTAAGTACGTTTGGGATATAATTACACTAATTTCATAATTCTGGGACCCGCAGAGTCCAAATTTTGTAGGATTAACATTTATTTTTGTGGTTCTGTCTCACAGCAGGAAAATGTTAAAATGGTATTTTGGTTGTATAATAGACCCTATTTGTTTTCACCAGTACAGTATTAATCTCTATTTATGTTTGTAATGTACTAAATTCTATTTGTATGTGTAAAGATGAAAGTATTACTTGGTCTAGAGCAACGTTAAAGCTGCTCACATGAGCCACCTTGGCCACTGGTCTAGAAATGAAAAATAATCAAACGTAGTGGTCAGCACATGGCAAAAAGCAGATGGGCAGAGAGTAGTAGGACCAGAGCCAGCCAGCTGGTGTGAAAGTGGCAGGGTCTGCTTCACAGTCTTCTAAGGCAGCTGGTTCAGAGAAGCTGATGTGATATTACTGGGACACTATTAATATCCCGGTACTTTAATGAAACATCTGTGGGTGGGCCCGCGGCAACACGGACACCACCTGGAGTATTGCCAGCTTTAGAAGACCAAAAGTCATCAGTCAGACAGCAAAAAACCTGACATTGACCTTATGGTATTGGCATTAAAAGTAATCAGATTATGTTTCTATTCTGTCTTTTGACTTCTAAACGAACATCTGCTCCTCTTCCAACAGTAATTGGCGTATGACAGTTTCAGGTTGAAAAGTCAGTAAGGTACAACTTTTTCTATTTCTTCCATTTGTTCCTTTATGCTAGTGGAACTACTTTCATTTCATTTTATTATCTTGAGTTTTCCTGTTTCTCGCCATGTCTATAGTAGGTGTGAGAAAATATTTACTGTATGTCCACAAAAGTATTAAAGCATTAAGAATTTTTGTATTCATTATTTTCACATCTGAAATATTGAAAATACTCCTCAATCAGCCTAACCTTCGAAAAAGTAATATCACCAGCAGTAAAATTTTCAACTGCAATAAATTTATGTATCAAAAATCACCATCACCATCTTCAAAGAAAATCCCGAAAGAATTGCAAGTTACTGAGATGGACTTCTGTTGGAGTATACTTGAAAGACACAGTTTGGTTGTTCACACAGAATCACACAAAATCACAGACTAGCTGGGGTCAGAAGGGACCCCTGGAAACTGTCCAGAAGGATCAATCTGTTGCTTCCTGTAGTGATTGAGAGGAAACAAAGTGCCTAAGTTTCATTCTGTAGAACTGAAACTTTCTGTTTCTTTCCTTGTGCAACACCTGATATTCTTGTCCTA
>VZSF01005795.1:232888-277288 GCA_013398295.1 Chionis minor | reverse complement strand
CTTTTTTTTTTTGGATTCCTTTGCTCCACATCTAGATTTTAGCAGATCAGAGTGCCTAACCAAGCAGTGGAACTACCACTGCTACTCTTTTATCAGCTCTGATCTGTGTAAATTTTGGGGGGGGGGGGGGGGGGGGAGGAGGTCCTGCTTATGTATAGCATTCTCCCATTATATTTTAATATTAGAATTATTAGTTCAAGATTTGGTGACTATTTCTATGTAATATATGATGTTTGCTATAATTTACTGTCCGACGATGAAACAGTCATCATGTAAAAACAATTTATTTTTACTCCTTTCTAGAAAGTCTGTGATCCCAGACACAGTATTTTTCTTGCTCTTTGCACTGACTAGTCATGATACTTATAAGAATTCAGGATTTCTTCTTAAACTGCCAGCTCTCTTTCCTTTTTTAGCATCCTTAGTAGTAACATCAAGTTCCTTCTTGTCTCCTCCTAGCTACTCTTGTAAGGGGTCTAATCCAGAGCCTACGGCCGTGTGGAGAGACAAGAATCCAAGTGTGCCACCAGCTTCCCCCCACAGATCTCTGGGCTGGCAGACCACAGGAATACCAGCACTTCTTGACTTTTCCAGACAGCGTGTAGGTCTTTTGGCCAACTGGTGCAGAAAAGTTGGCCCTGGAGGGTCTAGGACCCAGCACCAGTGACTGTGATCCTTTACAGACATCATGCAGAGCAAGAATGGAGAATAAAAGTGGCACTGCAGCAGTTCACAGTAAATTTCCAGAGGAAGGATCTTATCCTGCTTCTGTGCTGCTTGTGCTCTCGTGTTTGACATTTCAGGTTGGGGTTACATGTGGAAAACTGAACTAATAAGAGCAGTATCTTCCTTTTTATTGACATAATAATAATTAACAAAGGTAGATTTATTTTAGGCAAAGACTATTACAGAAATTTCTTGATACTGGTATTTTTAATGTATATTAATATGCATCTATTTCACTGCATGTAAATAAGGATAATAATACCAGTGTATCTGCAGGTGGAATGAGTAAGAAATTTCCTTTTTTTTCCTTCCAAATTGAACAGAAAAAATCTGTTCTGAATCGACTTTTGATTTATCTTTTATTCTTATAATTACTATTTCACATAATGGATTACAAATCCTAAAATAAATAAAATCTATGAACCTTTATGTTTAATACTATAGTTAAAGAATAATCAGTACAATGCTGGACTTCCCAAAGTAATAAATAGCATTTTCAGGTAATTAAATGCCAGAGTAAAGCTGAAGTATTTTATGACCTTATAAGTCACTTAGTGAGAGCGTAAGCCAAAGCATTCTTTGTCTGCAAAAATAGTCATGGAATCACAGAATGGTTTAGGTTGGAAGGGACCTTAAAGATCATCTAGTTCCAACCCCCTGCCATGGGCAGGGACACCTCTCACCAGACCTGGTTGCTCAAAGCCCCATCCAGCCTGGCCTTGAACACTTCCAGGGATGGGGCCTCCATAGATTCCCTGGGCAACCTGTTCTAGTGCCTCACCACCCTCAGAGTGAAAACTTTCTTCCCAATATCTATTCTAAATCTACCCACTTCCATTTTGAAGCCATTACTCCTTGTCCTATCACTACATGCCCTTGTAAAAAGTCTGTCTCCAACTTTCTTGTAGGCCCACTTCATATAATGTCTTCTTGGAGCCTTCTCTCCTTCAGGCTGTGCAACCCCAGCTCTCTCAGCCTGTCCTCATAGCAGAGGTGCTCTAAACCTCTGATCATCTTCGTGGCCCTCCGGTCCAATGGGTCCATGTTCTTCTTATGTTGGGGGCCTCAGAGCTCGATGCCGTGTTCCAGGTGCACTATCACAAGAGCAGAGTAGAGGGACAGAATCACCTCCCTTGACCTGCTGGCCACACTTCTTTTGATGTAGGCCAGGAGATGGTTGGCCTTCTGGGCTGCACGTGCACAATGCTGGCTCATGCTGAGCTTCTCATCCACCAATACTCCCAAGTCCATCTCCTCAGGGTTGCTATTGATCCATTCTCCACCCAGCCTGTATTTGTGCTTAGGTTGCCCCAACCCACATGCAGGATCTTGCACTTGGCCTTATTGAACTTCATGAGGTTTGCACAAGGCCCACATCTCAAGCTTGTCCAGGTCCCTCTGGATGGCATCCCTTCCCTCCAGCATGTCAACCGCTTCACACAGCTTAGTGTCATCAGCAAACTTGCTGAGAGCGCACTCGGTCCCAACATCTATGTCGCCAACAAAGATGTTAAACCGTACCAGTCCCAATACCGACCCCTGAATCACGGCTCACCACTTGGACACTGAGCCATTGAACACAGCTCTTTGAGTGCGGCCATCCAGCCAATTCCTTATCCACTGAGTGGTCCATCCATCAAAGCTATGTCTCTCCAATTCAGAGACAAGGATGCCATGTAGGACAGTGTCAAATGCTTTGCACAAGCCCAGGCAGATGATGTCGGTTGCTCTTCCCTTAACCACTAACACTATAATACCATTATAGAAGGCCACCAAATTTGTCAGACATGATTTGCCTTTAGTGAAGACATCTTGGCTGTCACCAATCACCTCCTAATTTTGCATGTGCCTTAGCATAGGTTTGAGGGGGATCTGCTCCATGACTTTGCCAGGCGCAAAGGTGAGACTGACTGGCCTGTAGTTCCCTGGGTCTTCCTTTTTCCCCTTTTCAAAAATGGGAGTTATGTTTCCCCTTTCCAGTCAGTGGGAACTTCACTGGCCTGCCATGACTTTTCAAATATGATGGACAGTGGCTTGGCAACTACATCCGCTAGTTCCCTTAGGACCCATGTATGAATCTCACCAGCTCCCATGGACTTGTGCACCTTCAGGTACCGTGTATGGTCTGCAACTTGGGCTGTGTGGTTAGAGCCTTCACCAGTGAAGTCTGAGTGCAAAAAAGTCATTGAGTACCTCTGCCCTCTCCATATCACAGGTGACCAGGTTTCCCATTTCCTTCCTGAGTGGGCCCATATTTTCATAGTCTTCCTTTTGTCACTGATACACTTACAGAAGGCTTTCTTGTTGTTCATATTCAAATCACTTAAACAAGGAAAAGTTCACTTGTTTCTGGGAATAAAACCACTGCATATTTCAACTGCCTGCAAAGATATCACTTAAGATAAAATAAGTACAGACCAAACAAAAGAAAAATCAAATCTGGTAAATGCTATATCATCTGCATCATCCTCTAGATTTCATCTGTACCAGAGGTTAAAGAAGATGTTTGATTTTGTACAATAGAGGTCCCATTTAGAGTTTCTACTGCTGCTAGATGCTGGGCTGATATTCAAAAAGCATAGGGGATTCTTCAACCTATTAGGTTTATTCAGGTGAAAAAAACCTTGAAATTTCTAAAGGAATTAGATACCCCAATCACTTAAGAAGCTATTGCCTTCTAATTTCTTTAGGTTACTTCACAATACTCTGCTAAACTGAAAGTCACACAGGGGAAGAAAATGCCCTTTAAAATGTACACATTATGGAGGAGGAGAAATGAATGCTCTTTCTTAGCAAAGATAAGACAGGTTGGTTTGTTCCCTCTATAACTGTATCATTCTTTGCTCTCTGATATTCCTGACTGAAGCTCAGATTTTAATAGTGCTTAATCAGTAATTGATATCTTTTGTAAATGCACTTAATGAGGAACTAAATATTTCCTGTTAAGTTATAATTATTATCATTATTTATTTCTTTTATTGATATTCCATTAGATCCCAAGAAAAACTGAAATTCCATTATATTAGGTATTATGCAAAGTCATAGACTGAGCAAATCATTGAGAGGAATTTACACTCTAAATGGACACAGCATGGGCAGGAAAGGAAGTAGAAGAATGTATGGTCTAAAAAAAGATTCAGAGCAGAGGCAAAAATAGAACTGCCATTGTCTTTCTCTTGGCTTTTCTCTATTATGTTCTATGGTCTGTCTGATTTTAAAGGTCTGTTCTTTAGAATTAGTGGACTCCAAATTTGCCAATAAAGCTCACCTTATGAAGGAAGGCAGTACAAAGCTCAACAAAAATGTGAGGATGCATTTTGGTTTTGTTTAAGGATATACATCCATCATGTAGTCCAAATGTAATTGCAAGCAATAAAAGTATTCTCTTTAGTCTTAAGCAGCTTTGTCAATAGTGCTCACATGGAAGGCTGTAGAATCTGAAAATTATAATCAATATCCAGACTGACAGTAAAAAAAAAAATTTCTTCTGAAATCATATTCAGAGAAAATTCTCTGATAGATGGAAAGAGAGCAGTAGATTGAGAATTAATTCTTACCCTCAGCAAAGGTACAGCATATGGAAACCTAGATTAAAGCTTTCAGAAAGGATGTTGGCTTTACTGACTCTTTTAATAGGCTTATTTTTCAGGTTTTGTGATTCTGTTGGGCTGCCAAATATGGTGGCAAGCAACCAACAATACTAATAGCCTAGCTGTCTACAAGATGCAATAGTGATCCTAATTAAGACCTGCAAGTGAAAGCACAAGCAGTTGAATGCCAATTGCAAAATTCAGCTGATTATTTATGCAAGAATGAAAATTATCTTCTCTTGATTAAATTCCTCTTTAGAGGCTGAATTTGTAATTGACCATTTCTCCAGTATTTTGAGAACAGCAATTAGAATGAGCAGCTTGAACTTCTTTTATTTGAGAGAAAATCATGAAAACTAGCATAGTTACAAGACTCCCCATGACTTGTAAGTGACACTAATAATATTTCTGAATGTTTCAATTGATCTCTCCTTTTGAATGACACACAAATCCAGCTTATGGTTTTCTTTTACACCCTCCAGACATGGAGAGTGGGAATGACTTCAAAGCACACGGGGACTGTGAGATTTAATGTCTGATTTCAGAAAGGGCCCTTTATACTCTCCAGTAACTTGTAATTCTCAGTAGACACTGCACCTGATGAGCAGATTTTCCGCCTGCCAACATATTATATAAAATCTCGTTTTGATCTTTGTATACTGAATTTTACTTCAGCTGGTACTAATTACTCCAAAAATTCTACGACAAAAGATGGCATGTCCTATCAGACACAGTTAAAACCAGAAATATCCAGTTCACACCTAACCATGTTGTCTAGCCATAGGCCTTCCACAGAGATCAACTCCAATTTTGGCTCCTGCTGCTGCTTGAGGCAGCCGAGAGAATGGACTTTGGGCCTATAGCACTACCCAAAGCTGACATATGCTGGAGGATTGCTGAGACTTGTCAGCTTCTTTGATGGCATCACCCACATAAAACAGATGGAAATGTGGTTGTGAAATTCCTATACGTTGATTTCCTGTCTGTGGTATCAGCTAACTAAACAAATAACTTCTAAGCCATATGGTCCTTCAACTGTCTCTTGGTTTCTTACTCTAAGGGAAGGAGAAAAGCGAGCTTTATTATACAATACTGAACTGAAAATCCCTTTTGAGAAGGTACTATTAAGATTATTTCCTCATGCAGTTGCTGATGACCATAAAAACAAGAACACTACACTGCATACTGGTTTTAACAAAGACAGCTGGGGACTCAATTTTCCCCCTGTAATGTCTCTATGCTGTGTTTCTAGAGCCATAGAAGAGAAGTTTAGAATCTGGCCAAGTATGCACAGAATGCAGAAAGTTCCCATAAATTCAGAAATTGATAGGTTAGCAAAATTTAGTTCAACATATTGATTTTGATACACTTTATAGACTTATAAAAAATATTGACTGAAAATATACTCTCAAGCAAAGTCCCTGTTACATACCAGCATACATTGTGAAATTATACCTACAGGCATTCCAACCTCTTCCACAATGCCACCTTCAGCTTTTCCTTATGGCAAGAATTTGTTGAACTGTAAGTAGGGATTCCTTAGGAAAGACGTGCTGTCAGGAAATGAAAGAATATTGATACAATAGTTTCATGCTTGTAGGAAAATAATATATGGATATTTTTTCTTATTTCAAAGAGTAGTGGGAAAGGATTTTCTAAAAGGCCACTTTTGTACTGACATTGCTTCCATCGACTGAAAAGATTTTTCTTTGCTTATGCTGTTGAACGTAATTTAGCTCAAGCTGAACAAGTCAGAATTCTTCTTTAAAAAAGGCATGATTTACTTTTTCCCCCCCTCTTTTACCTTGCTTCCTTTCGAGTGCAAGAGATAAATAATACAAAAATGGCTGGTTTTTTTCTTGTAGGTAAGAGATTGTTAAAAAAAGGAATTAAGTTAGCTCAGAATTAAAAACTGCTTGTTGTCAGGTTTTGAAGCTCTTTTCCGTAAGTAGTGTGACTGCATCTTTCAGTGGTCAAGAAAAGGTACCCTAACAAATACTGTGCTGAAGCACCTTCTTTCTATAAGTGAATAGTCCGAGAAGTTAGTTTGTTTTTGTTTAGATTGAAAAGTCAGCAGCTGTGACATGCTCTCCTGTTGTATGTCTGACCCTGTTATAACTTGCCTGTTATTTAGTAAAATCTCTTTTGTTAGTTTATCTTGCACATGAATCCCTTCCCATGATGAAGGGGAATCTGGTATAACGGCTCCTTGGAATTCGGGAAAACATTCTCTCTCTCTAGTTTCTTGTCTTCTGGGACGAGCACTGCTGGTGACCTGCCTCTTCAGGATGTTCACTGTTTTTAACAATGGAGGCAGTGTTCACTTCTCTTTTCCTGCAGTTCAAAGCAAGTTGCTTAGACAGGGTGCATTCCAGATTCTTTCATTTTGGTTACAGTTAATAGTAGTAGTCCATAGTTTTTGTGATTGTTATCACAGAGGCACTCAAAGATCAACAGAGATCAAGGCTACAGTGTTATGTTCTGATGACTCACCAAAAGCCAGCAGATAGTCCCTCTTAAAAAGCCTGAGGTGTAAAGACATAAGGCAGGAAAATTGCAGGGGGGGTGAGTGGGTAGGGATGGCTGGGCAACATCAGGTCAGATCCAGGACTGGAAAAATGTGAATTAACCTAGGGATGTACTGTTAGAAGGAGATAAGGAAAATGAAGAGACAATATAAGAAAAGTAAAAGAGGCATCAATGAAAATGAAGAAAAAATTCTTAGTATGGAAGCTCTCAGGCAAAGCATACAGCAGGGATGGAAGTAATATCCAGTAACCAGAAGAAGAGATTGTCAGAATAAAAATTAAAGAAAATTTTTGTGACTAGTTCTTCACATGTACCTTCTAGCCTGAACTGCTTCAACGTTGATGACAACTTGCCAACAGAACTTAGGAGCAAGAAGGCTTCACAAGTCCATGTAGGATATTGAAAGAGGAGGTGGTTTAGCACAAATATTAGTACCCTGTAAGGAGCTAGTTTACCAGGAAAAAGATACAGGAATGGAAAGTTATGGTGATCTGGGCAAGGAAATAATTAAAGCAGTTCAATACTGATAGATGAAAAGTTTCTGTTCACCTGTGGATCAGTTTTAGGAGATTTGCTTTCATCCTCCAGATTCCTATTCTTCTGTCCCCACAGTAAATGAATGCCAAATCAATTACTTTAATGCCAGCATATTAATTTAGGAGGTGAAGAGTTTTGATAATAACTGTTAAGAAAAAAGTTATTGAAAAATAAAGACATATTACCATTTATGAAATAAGTTACCTATAACTGGTAAACTGATTATCCAAATAACATTCTAATAGTGCTAGTCGTGTATAGATTTATAGGTATGAAAGGAAACAACCAACACAATAATATCTTTTGTGTCTCAACTGTAGAGTTCCTGAACTGCGTGTTACCAGAGTATTCCAGCCTCGGAGACTGATGCCAATGCTCAAGAGAAAAAAAAAAGCTCTTCAACTTGGGAGACAGTTTCTATTTACTACATGTACTGTATAAAGGAGCGGTTTATTGGCAAAGAGAACACCAGCAGTTACCATCTGTCAGATGGTCTAACAAGCTAAGTGAGCTGGTTTTGCTTGTCCAAAGATGTTTCCCTGATCAGAAGAACATTCCTTTGACCAGGTACAATTCCACAAAGCGAAATGTTGAAAAGATGTGCACAGATCACATTTATTTTGTCAACATGGTCTGAGAAATGGCTTCTGACAATACACCACCTGGTATTATTACTCTGAAGCTGTGTCTCGTCTTAATTTCTGGTCCGTGCTCTGGAGCTTTCCAGAGCTGTGCTCCCTTCTTGAGCCACTCAATTTGGCCTATGGACGTAGTTTCCCTTGCACAGAAGCTACAGAGGAGGAATCAGGACCTAATTTCTCCGTGTGATAAATTGCTATGCAATCCAGAGATTACTATACTATATATCCCACGCAGGAACTGGTAAGTTCTCCCAAATCCCTAACACCCATAACCTGAGGAAACCCCAAGGGTACAGAAGTTTACTGTTTTCAGTGAAAATCATGTCGTCTTACTTACACAGTAAGGAAACCTTACAAAGACGAAACAAGTCAGATGTCTGCATAGCTGATGCTTTGTTTTTGCTTTTTTCACAGATAATTCAAATAATTGGCTGTGCCCTGAATCAGTTCCAGAAATACCAAAATATTGGAAACTCAATGATATTGAAGGCAATGTACAGTTCTGACAAGAAATGTTGTCTGTGCCTCCAAAAGGTCACTGTAAGACAGAGTTTCCCTGATTTTTGTCTGTCACCTCAGCTGTGATAAAGAAATTTGGTTCCTCAAGTCCAGTACTTGACCAACTTTGCCTTGTGCCATGAATGCTTAGACTCCTATCCAGTTACTAGTGGGCCCACAATTGCTTGTCTTCTACTTCCGCACAAGCTCAGCTGCATTACCTGAATGAAGCAATACTGACTAAAAAAAATAATGCCAAATTTGGTAGTAGGAAAGATGAGCTGGATTGATGACTCTGATAGACAAGGAAAGACTACAGTTATTATTGTTTAACTGCCATGGCAACTAAACATGTCCTTTTTGCTGAAATAATATCACGGTAACACCTTACTCATTGTAAAAAATAATAATCAGTCAACCTAGATTGCTACTGGGGCTGCACTCGAGTGAAAACTAGACTTAGAAAAGAAAGGTTAATAAAATACACAGAACAGAAAACAAGGTTAGAGGTGATGTTTTGCCTGTGAGGCATTTTTCAGAATGCAGAAGAAAAAGATTAGCTGCAGAGACAAGATGAACATTAGCTCTCTGGTTTCTCCTTTCTACCAATAACCTTTTAAGAGTTTTTCCAAAGCGCACAAAAGTCCCTGCAGCCATAATGCCACCTTCAACCTTGTTATCTATCCTAGTTTTCACTATATATTGCTATCACTTCTTTCTCTTGCAACCTTCTGAAGCAGCCACAAATTATAATTGTTTCACATCCTTATTAGGAATTTGGATTGCTAAGTAGTCTGACAACTTTTCGTGTGCTTCTATTTCAGTTACTGGGAAAACTGAAAGTTTGAGAAATAGCAGCTATGGTACTGACATTTCTCTTCTTAGCATTTTGGTCTCTGACTATGTAAACTAAACATATCCATGAAGAAACCATACTGATTCGTTTTGACCTATTTTCTTCTATTATGTCATTGTTATATTAAAATACAGACTAACAGAATGCACCATGAGAAAAATGAAATGTTTGATCATATCAACTCAGTTCTTACTATTGTTTGCTATGCCTATCCTTATATTACTTTTAAATATTTTATAAGATTTAAAATAGCGGAATCCAAAAAGATTCATTTATCCCCATCTTTTCAACATTTTGCATGCTGAGAACTGCACAGGAATAAAGAATAATTGTAAAGCTGAAAGCCAGTGCACTTCAACATAGTGCAGAAATGAAGAAATGAGAATTAAAAAATATGTACTGCAGAAGAAACAATGACTTATACTTTCAAGTGTTAGGCAAAGTTCATCTGCTTGATTCCAGTTAAATTCTTTGAGAAAAGCTGTATACTTTAAAGATCTGGAGCGTAAATATTTCATGAAACTGAGCACCTACTGTTTTATAAATACATTAAGACATTCAGTCCACTTGTCTTTTTGGATTTTTAAGTTGACTATGGCTTTTTTTTTTCTTTTTTTTACAAAAGAGTTTAAGTTGGAACCTTTCTTGGTAGGGACTCGCTATAATGTCTAGCTTAGTATCTGTTGATAGTCATTTTGGCAGAAGACTTGTACGGATCTTTATGTTCACAGCCAGGCCGCATTTAATTTTTTAAAATAATATTATATTTTCTCTTAAACAATTACTTCTTCTTGAAGTATTCATTCTTTACAGTCCAATGAACATCTTGAGTCCAGAGATACTCTAAAGAATAAGAAGAACTCAAGTTTACTCTAACTTGTTACGCAATTCTGAATAGTGGTTGCAAGAATACGTACATTGTGTCTTTGTAAAACAATCTATTAAGCCTCAGACAGTGGTAGTACCACACAAAAAAGCCATATATTTTATATTCATTTTTGTCCACTGACTTTAATCAGGTCTTATGTGAAAATGTTGTTGTTTTCATATAAACGAACAGATTAAGATTCAAAATTTTCGTACTTGTGGTTAAAAAGCCACCAAATCAGTAGTTTGATTCATTGCATTTTTAAAATAAGAGACGTGCCCCACTAAATATTGTCAAGGAAATATATTTTAAACTTCCCAATTGACCTTTTATGCAGATGATCACTCACATTTCCACGTATTCTTTGCTTCTGAATTGCTTAGTGGCGTACAGGGAAGTGGTACACATCATCCTGCACCGTAGCATTGCTCTGGAAGCCTGGAAGAACATGGAGGAGTCCAAACATTAAAAAGTTCAATGTTCACTGCTCCTCATCCAGAGAAATGCTTTTCACCTATGCACTCAGTTAGCATAAGCACATGGAGCCAACACAGTTTCTTTACTTTTAAGTGTCATTCACAAGCAATAACTCATCTGTGGAACAGTTTAATTATAAAGAATATATTGTTTATTCCAAAAAAGATTGTATCTTATGTTTTAATAACATCTTTAACTTTACAAAAGCACTACAGTACTAAGATCAGGTAATTGTGGGCATATCCCTTTGAATTTCTTGTTCTTTGTTAATTGTCTTTTAAATATCCTACAGCTGTAGCTGACATCCAGGAACCCTAGTCAAAAACAAAACCAAAATTTGTTGTTACAAGGGAAAACATTTTTGTCATGTACAAGATATATCCCCCTGGAGAAGCGTTTCTGAGGACAGTTTTTACATCTGAAAATTATTTCCTTTTGATCATTAAAATGCAATTAAATCTTCCTCACACATTGAATCCTATGCATCTTGTCAACAAAAAACAAGTTCAGCTTTGTCTTACTTACTAACTTGAAATAGAACTATGTTATGGGTCAGTTTTCTGACAAGAAATCATGACATAAATTTGAACTGAAAGGTCAGGAATAAAGTTAATTTTCAAACTTGTTCAGTTCAGTATCTACTGCTGTGTAAATGACCACTAGGTACACAAACATACAAGGTCTCTGATTCTGGTCAGTTAATCAAGATTTACACATGAAAAAATGGGCTCATGGGTTGCCTAATTTGGACAATCTCTCTGATCAAGTTAATAGTGACAAAAAAAGACATAAGAAGGAGGTAATTTCTGCATTCCTGGATGGAACAGGGTGCCACGTTTTTCTGCATCCTATATTTTATACCTTTCTCAACTAGATCATATTACACCAAAAAAGCAAAGACTGCAAGATTTCTTCCCCCACCCCTACACTTGATTTTATTTATTTTTTTGATGAACAAGGGTAATACATTATTGCTGTATAATAAAAGAACTAAAGATGATTTATTTCCATTCACAGAATTGACCATAGCCACACTTGATCAATAAAAATTAAAGTTTCTAATATTTCTATAAAATAAAAATTGGTGGTAACCAACGACAGGCTTTGGTCAGAGTATTTAGTATAACACCAGTATGGCAGAATGCTTCTGTTCCTTGAAGGCTACTTTTTGTGAAATGGTTCTTCCCTGGACTGCGATGTGATTTTTACAGGAAGTATCTCTAAGGAAATAAGGCAAAGCAAATGGTCCTGTAATTTTTCTGCTGATCCTATGTCAACTCTGCAACTTTTCCTGTAATATATGACTTCGCTAGAAGTTTCAGAGGAAGAAATGAATAGCCTACTTCTTCAAAATCTTGATAATGCTACAATTATGAAAAGACTATTGTTAAATGGAGTGAAAATTTATTGTTTACATTGTAAGGTCTAAAACTAATAAGACACTATTTGTCTGTCTTGAAATGTGGCTTTCAAAACTGCATGATTACCTCCCATCTAACCATTCTGCAAGTGTTACTTTAAACACTCTTTGTTAAAAAATTTGGTGTTTTTTAACACTGTAGTCTTGTTCTCATTTATGGAATACAGAATATCCCTTTTTCATAGCTGTGGACATACACTGATGAAATAATTTTCTATTAAAACTCTCTTTGAGCCAGTAAAATGGAGTAGTTTGTTTTGAGACTTGTAAATGGAAAATCCATATGAATCTCAGAAATCAGATGAAGGCCACTATCATCAGATGAAAAGTACACTCTATTCTACTTCTTCTAGTGCTCTGTCTGTATTTCTTCCCACAATTGATACAACCTCATGATAGGGAACACAGGTGGATGATCAAACTGCGCATTCTACTTGTGTCTAAGACTTCTTGGCAGAAAGTTGTATGAGATTTTGAAAGCTGGGGAAGAGAAGGAAGAGTGATCATCAGAACTAATCTTTTTGAGAATCATTATTAGCTCAGAGAAGCCATTAATTGTATTTCTAAAGCAGACACTACTATTAATACAGTTGGAAATATTAATAATTTCTAGTGATAAGGCAAGACTTTGAGAGTTCAGAAACTTTTTTTAATTACTATTGAATTTGCAAAGTAATCCTTGTAGATTTGGCAGAGTCTGGAAGTGAACAAATTTAACGAAGTTTACATGACAGAGTGCAACACACTAGATGACAGCATTCTCCCTTTGCATAAGGTAGTGCGGGTGGTAAAATACCAAAGGTGAGTTACATGTACACAAATCCTGTCCTTGATTACAAATAGACAAAGTGTCTGAAGTTGCATTAAATCTAAAAATAATTTCTTTATAACATTTGACGTTTCATGCAGAACTCATACCACTGTTCTTACATTTTTCCTATAGCTTGCTATATGCTTAAACCACTATCAGTCTTATAACATATTCTAGCACGGTTCCAATGTGGTCATGTAAAACCTCATCTAATAAGCAAGAAACACTCAGGGTTTTATACTATACTGAGATCTGATAGATCAGCTCAAAGCATAATTTTTTTAATTCATTGCTACAAGCAGCTTACAGACTCCCCAAACATATACATATATTTAGGTTCAAAATGGGATTCAGAAAATTCATGAAGGCTAAATATATCAGAAGCTATTAAATTAAATTGTGTGGATGCAATCTGGCTCAGAAATTCCCCAGACAGTAGATTGGAAGGGCCTCTCAGAGAGGGATCTATGAGTTTTAAGGTCAGATATTTTCTGGTATCCTTACCAAATATTACCATTAAACAAATAATCGCCTTAAGGATGAGGAACTAGTGAAACAAACTAAAATTCTCAAGAGATATAATTTCAAACCAAACCAACCAAAACTTCAACCACAGTGTTGGAGCTTTGTAAGTACAACGATATTGCACATTTCCTTGTTTGAATATTAAACATAATGGGAAACACTCAATGTAAAGCAAAATATTTGGTTAAGTGCTGTAAGCAAAAACACCTCTTTTGAAGACACCTCAGAAATGTCAAGTTATTGTACCTAGCAACGTAGGGACATCTGCAGGTAGTTGTTAACAATTTATTCTAATTTGTCTATGCTTAGCTGTTATACTTGCTGGAATATGCTGCTGGATTTCAATGTGGCTACACTTCATTGCCCACAGGGTGTTGGAAGCTTGCCTCAAGGACCGGAAAAAAAACCCTGTGCTCCTTATGCAGTGAGAATATCAGATCTTTATTATGTCTGGAAAACAAAGGTTGAGCCTCCACTAGGTATTTTCATTTCCTGAAGACATATCCATTGTGGCTGTACATGCTGCTTTGTATCTCCCACAAGTGATCTGAACAGGTTTCAGGTGGGACAGAAAACCCCTTTTCTCCAGACCATGCACTGTCTGCTCTACTACACTCTCTGAAGCACAAGGTTTGAATCCCATGAGAATTTTCATCCTTTGTCTAGCATCAGCAGACTGTCCTACCGCTGACAGAAGCAGGTTCCCCACTTGAGTGTCTTTAGCAATACTGACATGCACCAGCTAACTGGACTGGTCCTTCACTTGTGAAGTATACTTTCCACCACAGGGAGGTAGTTTCCTCCAGGGGACAAAACACGAACCCTCTTGAATTCATAGAAAATAGCTTATAAAAATGATGGTATTACTGTGCTGATCATGTCCAATTCTTTTACCAGTACCTAAGATGCCTACACAGCTTCTGCCCTATAATTTATGCTGTTTCTTCAAAGGAAGTGGTTTTGTAGGTACTATTTGCATAAATGTACTCTTCTTTGTTATCAGAATAATTTCCTGCTTTTGGAGAAAGCAAGCTCTTTAGTGATGAGCATATAAGATAACAGTATTGCTATGAAAATATAATCTCTATGATAAAAAAAAAAGATACTTTGCCTGAAGACTCTCTCACCTGAACCTCAGTGAATCTTGTAAGTTTGTAGCTAACATGTAGCTCCATGTGTTAGGTAAATGTCCTACATCACCACAATAAGAAATTCTGGCCTTCTCTGAATCAACAGAAATGTGTTTTCAATGAGGATAAGATTTTACATGCAGTGGGAAATATCTGACTCAGAGTATCTTGCTTTATCATTATACTCCTCATTACCTTGGTCTGCTGATAGAGAGCTTGCACTGAACACACCCTTTTACTTATGCACTATACATATTCAGAAGACCAAAAGCCCTGTTTTCGAATCATTATGCTCATGGTTAAACAGCTGCAAAGCTGACATGTTGAGAACTAGACATCTCTTCAGAGAACTGATAGGTGACTAAATGGCCAATTTCATACTTAAGCTCACCTCACCGAGTACGAGATCACACCAGTTTTGCTTAGGGGCAAGATGTTATCTGGCCTGGGATTAAAGGTGGAATACAAACCCGAAATGAACAAAAAGAAAAGGATTTAGGCACCTATCTGAGAGAATGGTGATCTTTTGGTAACTACAATCAAAATGGTGTTCCTGAAAGCCCCTGCTCTGCTGCCACGCAAGCATCAAGTCACTCAGTCTTCACCGTTGTTGCCTTTTGTGACCTTAAACTTCCCAAAAAGCCTAACTGCTGCACAATTGCAGAACTACTTATGTTTTGGCATGGTTGAACAGTGCATTGTAAAGCTCACACTGAAGACCAGGCTGGGTGTCAAGCATGAAGGCATTCCTTCACTGAAGTCTCCCCATGGTTTTCCTGACCTGGTAAGCGTTATCAGGGTAGACCTCATGCACATAGGCTGGATAAGACCCCCAGAAAACACAAAGTGTTTTCACAGCTACTGGATTCTTGGAGAACGACACAGTGGAACTAACCATTTATTTAAAACTTAGTGGCTTCCCCAGGAAGTGGGAGATGAAAGCTCATTCCTTCCTCTGCCGAAAGGATTTCTTCCTTCTTCGGTCAGTGGTCAGAGCTAAAAGGCTATGCAGAAAATAGCTAAGGTTCTTTAGGCCAGAAGGAAACCAGAAAAGTCATCATGACTCCTCTGAGAATGACACATCCTTTGTGACTCAGCTCCTAAGTGAGTAGCTGTCTCAACTGTGCTTTCTGTTTAAAACTCCCTGAATCCTACATTCCTTTCTGCAATGTGACAAAGCAAGCTTCAACAGGCATGTGGAATTTATCTTTCCTCCTCCAGCTGCCAATATTACTTGGAGCTCTGTGGTTATTGCATTTGCCTGAGGATAAGCAATGAGGCATTGAAAGATTCCTGAAAGCTGAAAAGGGCCTGTGCCCTATTCAGATGCCATATACAAAGTGGATGGAAGTGGCCATGACTGGTATCTACTTCAGGTTAAACATGAATTTTCAGAGATTGTTAGCTATGTCCTGGTCTCTGTGATGAGAGCAATCATCATATAAGATGGCAATATTTATCATGGGAAATCCAAAATATAAACTTTATATAGAAGGTATGAACGTAGAGATTCAGTATATTCTTGTAATTTCCTCCTTCTTTAATAATGCAGCCTCTTAGAAACATGTTTCCACGTAGAGTTCACAAATACAACTTATGCTCAATTATGCAAAATAGGGACAAATAAGGTCATAGCTAATACAGCTTTGTCAGACAGAGAGAAATTACTTCTGGTCAAAAAGATGATACACTTGATCATGGCCAGTCTCCAGATCCGCTAGCTATACCCTGCATATCTCAGAACCACACATGCTTGGTGTTTCTATTACTTCTTGGTCAGAGATTATATGATTTAGTCTCATCCCACTGGCTCTTGTGTGGTCTATCTATCCCGTCATAAAATAAAATGGAAGGGATTAGCCAGCCTTCAATGTGAAAAGAGATAAAGACTCAATAAAGATTTACATCATCTCTTAGTGATATAACACACATTTTAATGTGTTTTTGCTTGACATGCAGCTCCAGTACAATATGAAAGATTGTTAATGAATACAATGAAAGCCTAATATTAAGTTTTTGACTTCATCCAGGAACGGCCAGAGAATGCAAAGTTAAGGTCAATATTCAACGCCTAAATCTTTGTGCTATTTTTCATGTCAGTATGATCCAAAGTTCCTTTCAATTTATATTTCTTGGCATTTATCAGTTTAAGACAGTACTTTGAGATTTATTTCAATATAGGATATTAGATGTAATTTGCATCTAATAGTGTAAGCTAGACCTTTTGCTGTCCTCATGGGTGTATGAATGTCAAAAGGAGTCAGCATTCCAGGAATACCGTAATAGCTAAATATGAAGGCAAATGCAGGGGGAAAAAAAACACAAACGCACACATCAAAGGTGAAGTATGTTTTCAATCAATCTCTGCAGATGATTCAGCTAGGAACATCAAGATTGTATAATGACCTGCAAACCAGATTCCCATGCACAGCTGTATGAAGTAAAACAACAGCAAATGAACTGTGAAAACTATTATAATCACTAAGAGCCGAAGTAAAGTAACATTTATTTGAACCCTTATAGGTTCCAACGAGATTTTATCTGAGAGAGACACCAAAAGCATAGCATAATTATGCATTAGCCTTTATTGGCACAGCAAGGAATCCAAAACTGACCTCCTTTGGACTTCCAGTTAAAATGACTTTCACACCATATCTTAAAAAAACCCCAAATCTACTCTGTCTTCAAAGAAAAGCTGTGTTTATTTCTTCTCTATAACTATAAAATTGTATAATATGCAAATATGCCAAAGTGTGAATGTTTGTAACTTTATGTATTTACATATAAAAACTGATGCGTGTATGTGTACATACGTGTCTTTGTATATACATATACATATGTATACATGCGTGTATAGATGCATATGTCTGCATATAGACACATGCATACTTGTACATTTTTAATATATTTAATATAAGAATCATCCAATGATTTCTTGGTAGCACTGAAGTATGTCTCCTTTTACAGGGACTATTGTATTCTAACAAAGAATTGTTATAATTGCTCTTTAAAAATCACATGATTCAACTCCTTGCAGCTACTCGCCATCCAGAATTGTGTGAAATCTCATTATGAAACCTGGAATCAATTAAAGCTCACCTAGTTAGGGCTTTGTTAATAGCTTGACATTCACCTTTAGGTCATTGCAATGCCTGTGTGATCTTTTAGAGGATGAAGTAACTGTACCTGTACAGGTTTTTTGTTTTGAAGCAAACGTTACAGGAAAGAGTTTTAAATAAATGGGACTAAAAGTAGAAAAGGCCAAGAAAAAATACTTGTTTATTCAGAACAAACCCAGGAAATTCAGTTTGTTGGTACTTACTATCACTTCTATTTATCTGCCAATGCATTTATATCAGCAATTTTTTTTTGTTTGCTTAGCATGTAAATAGGGGTTGACTCATGCAAATATGTATGTACAAATGTTTGTGCTTGAACAGTTCATGAGCCTGTCTTGAGAGCTGATGTTGGCATGGGAATTTATCCAAAAAGGAAACAGAAATGGTGTCACATATGAAAGAGATGACCAAATACTTTGACAAGTAGAACATAATAAACAGTGAAAAACTGAAAACAATAGTTAATCTTTTAGGTTAGGATCTGCTGCTTATTACTGGAACGGGGTTGTGCTGAGCATGGCACAAAGGCAAGGTGCCCACAGGCACATTATGAACAACTCACAGTCAACCTTTGGCTGAAGTATGTCATTTGATGAGTAATGTCAAAAGCTAAGCACACTGGAACACATCAGAGCATATTTGTATGTAGTTCAAAACCCGCTGAATTTGCTGGATAAACCATTTTCTGTTCAAACTCATCAGTCAGTGTGAGATGACATTAAAAAAATGTTGGCAGTTTCCTCTTAGTTTTCCTGCTTTTTTCCCCTCTAACTTACCCTGGAGTCTAAAATCCATGGGCAAAATTCATACAGGGGGAGGTTCAGCCCTGGGGATCAAAAGACAAAACACAACACAGTTACACAAATAAAACTCCAGGTGACAATATTTGCCAATTAGTGACTCTAATTTTTAGTGCTTTCCAAGCTGCTTGGCTGAACTAGTTACACGTGACAGTGTGACTGACCCCACTTTAACCCTGGGTTTAAATAGGTGTAAATGGAAAATGGGTAACAGGGATAGCCAAAGAACACACTTGGTAACTTTAGGAGGAACACAAATTTAAAGGATTGTATACAATATATTAACACCAAAATAGTTTTATAGGATATAAAGCAACTGCTTTAATGAAAAACAAATACTACTGCTACATTCTGCATTCCTTTCCCATTTTGCTCAGCTGAATATCCAAGTTAATGTTCAACATATTTAATATTGACAGATCTGTCTTGATTGGATTTTTTAGTTAGTCTTAAAATATGTTCAAAACGCTATGCAAACAATGACCACAAAATGATGGTCAGAAGAAGTTATCATCTGACACAGATTAAAAACACTACATCCTGTCTTAGAGCATGCAGATGCACTAGATGAAGTTTTAAGATCTCTTTCAGCTCAGTGATTCAAAACTTCACATCATGCTTGAAGATTGTAGTCTGATGACTATAAAGAACAGACACAGAAGCTTCATTCATCAAAAGTCTGTCTTTTGCTTGTGCCTTATAGCAGTTTATTTGAGAAAACAGTCACTGACCAGGAAAATCATATCTGAAACCTCTAAAGTTAGAGTAGTGATGAATATTTAGCTTGGGTCTGCTCTTTGATTTTTTTTTTTTTCCCAGTTAGAATGATTGATAAATATCCCTCTAGCGAGTAATAATTCTTGACTGACAGATTACTTCCTTCTTAGACATTTTGAATCAAACTAACACAGACATTTTGATCACACTTCATTCTTTTATATTAATACAGCATAAAATCCTCCTACAGCTACATATGTGTCAGATAGAAATATTATATCTAATTCATAAATATTTATTTATAACAAATCTTATGCCTGAAGTTTCCTGGATGGTTAACAAAAATGTAAATACAATAGATTTATCTCCTGTAAGAACTCTAAATACTGACTGTGTTCATTTATATGGTGCAGATAAGGGCCACAGAAGAGATGGACATCAGGCCTGTTGGCTTTTATTTTTACGGATCCCCAAAGAATGCTCTGCAGTTTAAAATGTAAACAGAAATGGCTTTGCCCCAAGCTGTTTTTTTTATCTAACACTAAATGCAACTTGGTGGTGCCAAATATTACAAGGGGAAAGAGGATGAATGTTACAATAAGATCATGAAGAAGGTCGTCATAATTGTCTGCCCCAGGCTTCTTCACAGGAGAGCTTTCAAAGGGTACAGGTTTAAAGGCAGTGAGCCAGATCCAAAGCTATGGTAAAGAAGCCTACTCCCTTTGAAGTCAGCAGAGGCAGCCTGATTTACACTGAAGAGACTACTATCTCGGAACAGGTAACCTAGCAATTCGATGACGACTAGTTAACGAGCTGTCAAAGCTTAAACACCAGTCATCCACTCGCCCGTATCTAGGAAAGTGATATACAGCCAGAACTGTATGTGTAGCATTTAAGCAACTGCCACAGATGGGGAATTTAGCACACTTGCTGAAATTATTCCAGGAATCCCTAAACCATATTTGAGCATCAGCAAGTGTATATAGAAATGCACAGTTATCAAGAATGCCATCTAGTGTACCCTCCAGCAACACTCAACCGTAACAAACTCCCTGCACGCAGAAATGAAGTGAAATGATTATGAACTGTATATCACCCTGGATTGTGATAGATGGGGCCATTAATAGCAACCTGAGAAAAATCAGATGGCTGTATCTAATGGGAATCACATGGCTTTTCAAAGCAACTTAGAGGGTTTTGTTCTATAGGGTGGCACAAGATTCTTCGTGTAAGATTATACAAAACTATTCCAGTTCCATCCAGCTTGTCTCGCTAATCTTTCACTAGGATGCCTTGTAGCAAGTCTATAACCAGAACCCTCCACTCTGTCTCTGAATCATCCTACAATGTAGGAAAGAAGACATTTTGTGAAATGTCTCCTGGATAGTTCCCTGAATTCTGAGATAAGCATTAAGATGTACAACCCCAGTAAAGATGCTTGATATGATATTATCTGGCAAGTGGTTAATCTTAATCTTACTATCTCACGGTTGCTCTGGTATGCAATAACAAATTGTAAATACCTAAATGTTTTCCACTATCCACGTTGCATCTTTTATTTCTTCACACACAAGACTCAATGACTGCACTTCATCTCTGGCTGACTTCTGTGACAGCACAATGTGTGAACGAACAGCAAAGGCTTTCCATTACCCACTCTCATTTCAAATCTACTGACTTGTAGTAGTTTGCTGCTCCATCTCAGGTCTCTTTGCTGTCAGTTGTGGGCAATACTACTGTGAATTATTTACACACAAATAATTTCAATTTTTGTACAGCCTACATGCATTTCCAGGAAAATTCTTGCTATGATTCCTGCTATTTTCCAGCTTGCATTAAGCAATTGCTCAGACACTTTTACTGTGTTATCACTGGTCATGCAAAAGCATTAGTATTTGTATTCTACACTACATTTCACGGTAAACAACTCTTCATTTTCATCTACAAAACCAAAGATTGTTTAATAAGGAAGAAAGGTCTAATAAACGGGGAACTAATCTAGCATTTAACTTCCCTAGTCGCTATATGCTTCCTGTATGACTTTAGGCAAGGTGTTTAACTGTACTGTAACTTCCTCCCTTGTAAATCAGAGATAAAGGCACAGCTGCCACTAGAGTTTTGTGAGGGTAAATAATGTTAAAGACTGAAGTGTTTGAACACAACTGTAGTAGAGGCAGGTAATATTTTAGACAAATCCGACGATTTTATTTGCAATAAGCTTTGTCAACAGTTCTTCTAGCTTGTTTTAAATCCATTAAGGGAAAGGGTAGATGTTTACGGTGTCTAGTGAGATTGTCCTGAGCACAATCTGCAACTTAGCTGTCAGCTACAGCATACCAATGATGTTGCCCCAGCAGGAAGAAAGCTTAATTTTTGCTCTCTCAGATGGCTGCACAAACACTGTGAAGGCTGACACCACGTTAACTGCTAAAGAGCAGGGAGTTCAATAAACCGACTTACCACAGGATACCAAGTGTTTTTCTCTCCTGCATATTTTTCAATGAAATGAAAACGCCATATGATTTACAAAATCATTAATAAAAATTTGCAGTAAGAAGGCACCTTCGCTGCTGTCAATGGAACTGCTCAATTAAATGAAAATATACAAATTTCAGCCAGTAAGGAGTGGATTTATATTATTATTTATACATTTTGAACTAAGTAATGCCTTAGCAAAATACTAGGGCATCAACATCCTTATGATCTATATTTTCCACTATGAGAATGGAATAAAATAGAATTAAAGCGAATGGATAAAGGCTTTTGAGCATCCCCCCTAAGCTGGAAGATGTTTGTCTGTTTTAGTTTCTTAGCAGAGGCTTTACACTCTTTCTCACTCTGATTAATACGTGGGAACTTAGCAAGACAACAGAACTAGGAGAAAAGAGATCAATACTGAAAATTTGGGGAAACCAATAGTACGTGCTGAAAGACTTGTCTTTTTTGTAAGAAGTTTATCTCTGCCCACATTGCAGAGCTCTTGGTGCCCCTTCAAACTGTTGGTATATGACAAGCATCACTCTCTAGTTCCATTAGTCACAATAAATTGGAAGCAGCTGGACAACATCTTAGCAGCAGGAGGTATGATTTGCTCCATAGTTATCAAACACTGAAAGCAGTGAATGAAATCTTCCTATTACAGGTAGATGAAGTGAAAGTCTGATAGAAGACTACATCTTCATTATTCCAGGAAAATCAACTGCATACTGAAAGTAAATATAACAAGGAAACTCAGAGGTAAAAAAACCCCCACTACTGGTAGGAGAAAGAAAAAAAAGAAACAAATAAAAGATTATTTAGTAAACATAAAGTGAAATATTTTGCATAAGTCAAAGAAAGAATGCATGGTAGTCAAAGCCAAAAACTGGTAGGTTGCATACTATGGTTTCTTATAAAAAAATCTTCAGGATCTGACTGTAATTCTGTCTTTAAATACACAATGGTATTTAATGCTATTTTAAAAGACTTTCAACTGCACATATAGACATGCAGAATAACTCAGTAAATCAGTAGGCAGGAAGGGATCGGAAAGTAGATACATTACTTGGTGAAACTGGTATGGCTGCCTTGATTTCATTCACAGTATCAAATCTGGCATCGATTTATCCCAAATCTACTCCAGGGAACTTGGATATTTCTTCTAAGGAACTGATTGGCTTCAGCTAAGCAACCTCTCTGAGATCTTCACAGCCTTTAAATGATGAATGCAAATTTTCAGCTGCACAATGAAACATTATCCAGATCTCCAGATGGCCCCCATTTCATATTCTCAGGGTCTGGTGTAACTGCTGTCCCAACACGATATGGAGCAGGTCCATGATACCTGAATGACAAACAGGCCTGTGTAAGGGACTGTTTTGGCAAGAATTCTGTATCTCTGTTCAAAACGAACCCTGTGAACTCTGCAACACACAATACAAGAAAGCTCCACGCAAGTATGAACACATGTAGTCCCCTCCTCGCTCTAACAGAATAAGCTTCACCTTATTAAGTTACGTTTGGCCAAACTTCAGTCGCTGTTTGTTGAAGATAATGTAATTTCTTGTGATTTAAATCACATTAATAAAAATGAAGAGAGAAAGTTTAAAGGCTAAATGCTGCATTGAAATTATATATATATATCCCTGTAATATTAATAAACAGACTGTGCTTCCCAAGTGTGCATTTCCCAGCTGTCAGGGAGATTTCCTCTGGATATTTCTTCTACCAAAGGGACAAAAATAAAGCATGAAAATACATCATAAGCAACCTAAAAGGTTATAAAAATATTAGATAACTTGCAAAGGCCAAAATTTGTAATGAAAAGAAGGTCTGCATCTCAGTATACATAGTGGGTTATCTACAAGTATGCATTTGGAAAAGAAGCAGACAATGCCAGTAAAGAGCAGATCCCCAGGTTCATAATGATGGTTTCCAGTGATTTAAGTAGAAATCAGATAGGAAATGTTTTATAATATAGTTGAATGCTTTAAGATGTTTTCCGCACAAATTTCACATTTTTCAGTCGCATTTTTAAGTGTGAATGCAAAAACTGGATGCAGTTTGGTTCCTGAAAAACATAGCAGTTCTTTGTGCTTATGTCTTAAAAAGAAACACTTTTCAAAAGTTGGAATGGATGCAGAAAAAATAGTCACAAAACTGACTCAAGTTACAGACAAAATACAGTAAAATTTATGGATTACAGACCTCTACCTGATTAACTAATCAGACAGAAGATTTAGAGGTGACCTGACTGACAGATATTAACAGGTACAATTTGGAATCTCTCATTTAAGGCATAGCAAACAGTAACGGCTGGAAGCAAAGTCAACCCTATTCAAAACATTAGAATGGGTTGATTTTTAAGAATGAGGATGATCCGTGATCAGAACAAAATCTCAAGAGAACTGACATATTCTGTCTCTTTATATTTTCAAATCAAAATGTTACATGAAAATAAGCACAAATAAACACATAACTTACCAGTTTCCAGTCAGGGTAACTAAGCAAAATTATATGCTGGTGGTCAGAATACAAATGAAAAAGTCCTGCCTGATTTTTGGTGTCATCAGTTAAATTCTGTGAATCTGCAATATTGTTTGAGCAGAATTATTCCACTAAAATTCTTCTTTGGTAATTTTATACGTTAAGAATATTTTGCCCTCATTTTAGCAGATTTACCTCTAACAAAGTTAGACAGATCTATTCAGCAAAAGGTTGGACATTTGTATTGAGAATGATGAGTACATCATCACAAATACTGTATCTTTCACTACAGTAAAGAAAACCACTAGAGAACAGACAATTTATACTAATTTCTAATTTGTACTGCAAACAATTCAGTGATCGTTTTATTAAGGTTAACATTAAAGAGTCTGTTTCCTAGAGGGAAGTAATCTCATAGAAGATTTTATTATGAATTAAGCATGTCCTATTTTGTAAGGAAAAGAATAATAGATAAACTTACATAAGATTCTGAAGAGAAAAGATTCTAGTTTAGTGACTGAATCCTGAATACTTCCCAGCTTTGTGAATTTGGTAAGAATGTTGCACATAAATGAAAGAATAGACATGTTTATTTTCTTACCACAATAAACTTTCTGGCAAGCATTCCCCACTATTTATGAATTAATATTCTTTTTTTTATTTATTTATATTCTTCACGCATTTCTTTTCTAAAAGAGAATGATTGATTATGTGAATTTGTAGCCATGTTCGGAGAAACCATAGTACCATACTGTGGGCCATATCTTCACATCCCAAAGGGACACAGAATCTAAAACACACCAACAAAGCCCAACCTTGGAGCCAGCTGAACAAGTTAGACAAGCACGTGACTCCATCTCTATAAGCTAGGAGTTCACCTTGTATGGGTCTGATAAGAGAAAACTAAATGTAAAGTCTGAGCTCAGACAATAAAACATAGTACAGCTTCATTGCTGAAGGAAAAATTAAAATCTTCAGCTAAACCTGTGTGAACCAGAGAGAAAAAAAGACTTTTTTTTTTTTCCTGTCCTTCATCTTGCCTCTACATCCCCTTTGTGAAACAGAAGATCCCAGAAAATTCCGCAGGCACTTTCCTTATTTTGAAATTATGGATATCCAAGGAAACAATAAATGTGACTCTATCCTAAAATCAAACCAAGAATCTCAGCAAAGCCTTTGTATATCAGGCGTCAAAAGTACATACCAAAACACCCTAGGTTAATCTATGCAAATATCAACATCCTTTGCAAATCATAATGAAGATTAATGGTGGTGGAGCTGTTGGGTTTTTACGCTTGAGACTTTACAGGAATAGTGAGCTATTCAGAACTGCACTGGTCCTTCTGTGACAAAAGAGTAGGATTAAGTGAAGTATTGGTCTTCTAGTACGGTCTTGACAATCCATACTTATAAAAAGCCATAGTTGCGTAGGCAAAATAAAAATTAAAAAAATAATATTTTTTTTTTAAAGAATGAAATATTAATCTCCAGTATGTCAGGGTTGGAATTTTTCTCCTTGAATTTTGAGCAGCAGGAGATACAGCTGCATGCACAAGTAAAATGCAAGTAAGGTTTAAATACAAAACAAATCACGAAGTATACAAGATCAGTCCTTTTGCACATTCTAATCTGGACCACCATTTGAAAGAAAGGCAGTTAGAGTATAAAAATTTATGGTATGATACTGAACATTAGCATTTTCTTTACATATTTCACACGACCCACGTGACTATTTGGAACTGATGACGTTCTATGGCAAGGTTTGCATCTTTCATGCAGAAGTAGACACACTTTTCTTTAAACAGAGGACCAGATTATCTTTTTGTTTAAATCTAGACTTTGAATCTAAGATTTCCACCTCTCCAGTGATGTGGGATGAGCTGTGAGGTGTACTAAGCCTGAAGGCAAATCTGCATTGCACAAAAGAGTATCATACAGAGATCCTACTCTGTATTAGGAAAGTCTGAAATCCATGGGGCACTGTGTCATCAAGAGACAACACAAATGCTGTGGGGTTGCTTTTGACCTTCAGCTACCTACACTGTCCATTCACTCAGTTCCAGCTCTGGAGTTTGCCTGGGCAAATCCAGTTTAAATATCTTCAAATCTGCAGAAGCAGAAAGACCCTAACTAACCATACTTTCTAAAGAACACATATGTTTATATAATTACTCCAGGAAAACATTTGAAAGGTTTTGTGCTGTCTTCAATCTCCTCTTTGAAAAAAAGAGCTGTTTGGAGAAATGACACATGACACAATGTCAGGAGAAAAATAGAACACTTTTCTTCTCTCAGTCAGGGCCTCAAAATAATAACATTTTGGCATTACAGAGATTGATTTTTTTTATTTTTTTTTCAGTTAGCACCCACTTTGTCACTTTTAGCTGAGTGGCAACAATTGAGAAAGCACAAAAGAAGAGTTAGCTTTTGTGCTCAAGAAATCCAAACACTCAAAAAAACGTATTGAATGCCTCTTGCCCAGCAGACTGGGGGTTTTTGCTCATTGACACTGCCTTTTTTTGGAGCTAGGCTATGGAGAGAGGACTACAAGATGAGATCCAGAGCGCCTACTTTGAGCCTGAAATGGAAGTTGGATGAGAAGTAGACAGTTAAGTCCAAAAAAGTGATCCAGAAAACCCATGCAGCAAGTGGTTGTCAAAGCCAACAGACAGTAACACTCCAAAAATACTTCCTATTCAGCCTAAGATGTTTCCCAGAGGCCTTTGCTTGCACCCAGCTCCCACCTAATCTCCCCAGTCCCTCAGGGACGAGGGACCACCTCTGGCTGATCTCCGTGACAGGCTGGTGTTGCGGTGTGAGCTCGGTGGAGTTAAGTTCAGCCCGAGGAATGGCTGCTTCAACAACTACCAGGAACCGTGCTGCTTCTGCCCAGTTTCTAGGGAATTTGCCCTGCAGGTTTTGATGGAGTTACACATTACTTATGTTGCACTCAGTTTTCAGCTTTGCAAGCCATGCCACCGCTAGTACCAAGGTTTCCTGGTGGCAGACACTGTGAGGGCTGAGGACACTGACAGGACTCCCTGTCCTGCCCAGCCCCTGGGGGCCTCCCCCACCCCGGCCATATTTTGACCCCCCGGGGGCTGTCAGTCCCTGCGCTGGGACACCAGGCGCAGCCCACCCATGGGCTGATATCCCAACTTGTCCCTGTCCCCAGGGAGGTGTCAATGCCCAGGCTGGGGCTGCCCTGCTCCTGGCTGGGGCTGAGATGAACCCTGACTGCTGCCTCAGGGAGCCCCTGCAGCCCCTGGCTGCCCTCCATGGAGGGCCACCAGGGTGTCCTGACAGGTCCCCCTTCACCTACCCTGTGTCACTGCCCACCACGGGCTTCCTCAGTCTCTGCCCATTGTCCATCTTCCCAGCACAAAGGAAAATGGTGTTGGCCATTCCTGCTGCTCAGAAACTCCTCAGCAACGCGTGATCAATCCAAGGGACTAGAGACAGACGCTTTCGTCAACTAACTTTTTTCTTTTTCTTCTCTAGCATTAAAAATACTCCACTGCACCCCTCAGAGAGAAAAACAGCATTACAAACATATTGAAACAAGCTGCAACTGCCCTAAAATTTCCTTTTATGAGCTAAGGAAATTCCACTATTCCAGAATGACAACCATAGCGCTTCTGAGAATCCCTGTAAATCTTGACTGCGTACAAGCATTTTGTTTTAGCCAGGTTTAGTACTAGGAGACACTGGGGAAAATGTGATGAGAAAGCCCATTCTCAGGAAATCCAAACCAAGACTGAGATCGAAACTGCGGGATTTTTCCCTGCAGCAAACCAAACCCCTAAAACCTTTAAAGGTTCACTCATCGTTACACAAATGCCTCTATATAAATCAGTCAAATATAATGAGGCAATAAAATTTAATTCATGCATAAATATCCTGGCAATCAACTATGCTGGAAAGAAAATTCAGAGCACTAAATGGGAACTTAAGAGGGTTTCCTGAAGCATGATTTAGGCAACTTTTGCCAGAATGTGACATGATCTCCTTAAATCCGTAACTATTTTCATGCATATTATTGTGTTTTGCCACAACTGAGAACCCCTGCAGAACATTTTTGATTCTATAGTTCATCTTAAGTTAGTAATCTGATAAGAATAATATTTACCAAAGGTTTACAATCGACTTGTAAAAATATACTTGGCATCAAAACTTGAAACTTGGCATAGGACTGGCTAAGAACTGCCCAAAAGCATTTTCCTTCCCTTCCCAAATTTTATATACAAATAAACAGAGGCATTCTGAGTTATTTGTATGTATTAAAAGAATCAACTTGTTTTTTTCCAATAGATTTTTTCACTTGTGTAATTCTAAAATAGGATTAATCCCAGCAAAATACCACTGAGTTCATATTGATGGCTTTTATTGGAGAGGTTAAAAATAGGTAAAATTTAGCTAAAAATAAAAATGTACAAGTCATTTCTGACTCCGGATGATGGAGAAATCACATTAGAGCTTCTTACAGGCTATGCATTGCTTTAGTTCTTTGAATAGGGCATAACACCACCAGCTCTGGGCATTTTCCTACAGCACACAGAGATTATCTCCCTTTAATATCAGAGGCACAAGGAATAGAAAGCAGCCAAGAGCGCATAAGACGAGCCCTGAGTTTGACTCAGCTTACGTTGACTAAAGAGGTCCTAGCTAGACCTATTTTCTGTCTATCCCTTCCTTTTAGTATTGACCCACTGACTTCAAGGAAGAAGAAAGTCAAGCGTCTTGTTTCTTTGAGCAACAAAAGCCTAGGAAGATGCACAATATATATTCTGTGCAAGAGAGTTGTCCCTTTCTGGAGCCCTTCATTTTATTGCCCTTGAGTGTTAAGCCAACTCTGCATCACTACTAAATAAAGTATGCCTTATGTAAAGTGAGCATCCTGCCGTAAGACGCTCATCAAGAGAGCCATGAAGTGAAAACCTGTGAGGAGGTACAGAGCTGTGAGGAGGTACAGAGCTGTAGGAAAGAATAATCCGAGGCTCTAGCAGACCTCAGAGATTCTCAAGATTTTAAGGACCAAAGCACTTTAAATACTCAAAGTTCGACCATCCAGTCCTTTTTCCTCCCCCAGTTTTTGCCTCACTCCTTCTCCACATTGACACAAAGAATGATGTGAGGGAAACAGTGAAACTCCTTGAACTTTCCTACTCTTAGACTCTTAAACAGATTTTTCCTTGGAAAGGGAAATCTGTCCCAACACCCAGAGACCAAAAGAAGGAAAAATACAGTCAAGTGAAGAGTTGTATATAGGGTTTTTTCCACCAAAGCTCAGAGGGGATTCTGGCAAGAGACAATAGTCTGGATAGAATCAGAGAACACAGTAGAAGGAATGTCTGAAGGAAAGAAGGACCTCCAGAGATGAAGCCAAGAAAGGCAATTTTTTGACTTCTATCCAGAAGAATTACCCTTTCAGGAACTGAGGCCTGGGGAGTTTTTAAAGCTGTTAACTGGATCCTTTTAGGTAGCCGCTGAGACAAGGAGTGGAATGGAGAGAAGAATTAATATGAGTGACCTAAATCCCATTTAGGAGCAGTCTGGGCAGTGTGAGATTTTGCTTATTTCTTTTTATTTTCAAACTGTTATTCCCTTGAGACCTCAGTCATTGTGTAGGATAAAGATAAACAAAAATCATTGGTCCCCATACAGACCAACTGGATGAAAATCAATAGTTTATGGGAGTTTAAGTGTGATAAACTCATGATGCCTTGTGGATTTAAAAGCCTTCTATCCTGAGGTCTGTGACTCAGTCATCCTCAGGAGCCAAGTAAATTCTCCCAAGGAATTCGGGAGCCTACTGGCTCAGACCCATGACAGTGCTAAGGTGGCTCAATTGCTGTTAGCATGGAACTACTATGAATGCTCACAAGCTCTTCCTGGTTTTGAGATAATGTGACACAATATAAATCTCCATTGAACAGATTCAAACCCCCTGCCAGACAGAGGCTCACAGTGTGCACACAGACAGTTCCTGCGGTTCTACTGGCGGGCAGTAATTTGTTAAATTGCCGTAATTCTGGATGGATTCAGGGCAAAGGTCTCATATATTACAGCTGCAGTAATGAGTCTCATCTTTTTATTTGAAACTCTATTGCTATTTCAGTAAGGCAAGGTTAGACATGACAGCTACAGCAACACTATGACTATTGCTATTCCATCCCTTACACTTTTAAACTGTTCTACCTTCACTTTTTCTCCCTTATCAACCAGCAGAAAATCATGCAATGACATCTGAAGAATATTGTTCTTCACAATGGGATGCACAATAGGTAGATGCTGCTGCTGTCTTCTATTTCTCCTGTGTCCACAGTTGCCATATCCCTTCAGTCTTTCCTTTTTTATAGAAACATCATCCCCCCATGAAAACCAGCACTTGTAAATTTAATCACTTATCTATGGTTGGTTGCCAAGAATCTTGTACAAGCCTCCTGCATGTACAAAAGTTCAGGAAGAGTTTTAGGCTTTGCAGCACTCTTTCCATGCTTTTCTAATGTTCTTTTAACAATATTATAATTAAATATATTAGCAAAATACACATTCATCCATGCATTTACCACCAAAACGATTTAAAAAAAATATATTTTAAGCATATTTGGGAATAGCTGTTTCTAAGACCTATTTTGCTAGAGGACTCCTTGCAAAATATCACTAATTTTTGAAAGGGCACACATTCTGGCTTTCTCCCATTCAAATGAGTGGAAGTTGTGGCACTGACTTCAGTGTTGACAGGATTGGATCTACTTTGCAGATCTCCCTAGTTTGAAAATGATGTTGGATCATCATTCCCCTCTAATCCAGGCTAATTTTTTACTAAGAGACATACTTTCCTTAGACTGTGTTTCTGCTTTGATCTTTTGTCTCTGTTTAATTAAGAATTCTGAATCATCTCTACCTTGCCAGAATATCTTGTATCCCTGATTCATTTTCCCTTGGCCAGATGAAAAAAGGTGACTCTTGGCTGCTTTCCATTTTCACCTTTGCATAGATGGTCTAACAAAAACAACAAACTTTTTCCTTGTTAATTTTTAGTCTTTTGCATTGGTATTTCTCTACAAAGGCTATAACTTTTCTGTCCTCCTTGCTTCAACCCTTGTAACATTACCTATGAAAGACATTTGCTGCCTGCATGTAGTAAATTCTTATTAAAACACCTTAGATTTTTTTTTTTTTTAATTTTATTTTCCCCTGCAGCACAGAGTAGCACTGTGCTTGGAAAGGATTTTTTGCAATGGATACATTTGGCCTCATTAAATAATTACAAAATAAACCAGAAGGAGCTGCTTCCAACCATTATACGGGAGACAAACAGTTTTTAAAATGTGGCCTAATTAAATAATTACTCAATAGACCAAAACAATTCTGATCTGTTGTGTAGCTAATGTACAGTTTTCAAAAACTACCTAATTAAAGTAATTACCCAATAGAGCTGATGGTTCTAAATGAGGCACTTCTTTTCTTTAGGTACTTTGTGCCTAGATGAAAACAACCTAATTGCGTAATTTCTTTAAGGAGGTATTCTGATATATCAATCAATAACATGAGGGGGTTTATCCCCCACCTATTACTTTTCAGCTTTTTAAACTGCAGTTCTGTTGAAGACATCACAGACTTCTGTGATTTCTGGATGTCAAATGAGGGGTCGTTTCAGTTCCATGTAAAATTCTGGGATGCCTCTTCAGTGACAGTGTGACTCTTCCTTTTTCTGTTTGTTATACTTTGATTTAAAAAGGAAGTGTCAGAGACCCCTTTGTAAATGTAGACTCTTTGTATGACACCCACATATCCTACTCTAACACCAATATACACATTTGAAATACCAGTGTGCCATACTATTATTGACTGGCCAATTCTAATCATTTATACATTTTAGCAGCAAAACCTTCCTAACATGAATGCATGTTATGCAAATAAAACTGTGCTTTGCCTAGAATTATTTAATCTTATACCATTTCTCTCCTTCCCCCTCTCCCCTCCACGCTTCTCAGAATAAAAGGAGGAATCAGCAAAAGCATAGTTTTGCCATTGTGACTGTGCTTACACTAGCGATTTCACCAGCACAGTTCTGTCAATCACACATCACACTTTACCACCCTCCTCATCAACATAGCTGTCCCAGCAAAATTTTGTATTACAAACCTGACCTGAGTCTCATTAAAGTGGCCAAGGGTCATAGGCTATAAAGTCACCCAGATATGTTTGGAAAACAGCAACTTCCTATCTTCTATTCAGTTTAATTGGTTTCAAACTTAAATGGAAGTTGACCTTGCTTGCTATTTTTGACCAAAATTTTTTCATGATTATTTTTGATGTGTTTATTGTTTTAGCCACAGAAATGTGTAACCTTTTCAGCCAGCTGTTTTGTGAGGACTCCACTATATTTAAATGCTAATTATAGGGCTGTGGTAAGGGGCGTTTGAAGTAGCATCCAGAAAAAGAAAGATACCTGAGTAGGATCAAAAAAATGGGAGAAATTTTTATAACAACTACAAGGAGCCCAATGAGATGGACGAGGAAAAAGGCCCCAAATACTAAAAATGCTTCACTAGGCTCAGTCTGAACTTCCAGAACACCTTTTTTACTTTGGTGCAAGACATAGCATCTTGCCGACTTTAGGAAGAGTAATCTTTTATTTAGGAACTTATACAAAGCTATGGATATTTAATTTTAGTTATCCAAGTGTGAATTTATTGTATTTATTTTTAGAAACATACTTAACCTTCTGTGACTCTTTGCATTGGTATCTGTAATTAAATGGCATTTGTTATGCACCATTCTATTTCTGAGGCCATAATGAAACCTGTAGCACATGTCTATTCTTGTGTTAACCTAGTTGACTGCAAAACCTCACAGACATAGTATGAACTAACTGAGATCCCCTAGCTATGACAGTGAGATCCCAAGTCTTCACTACAGCGTTACAGTTTGTAACAGTGGAAAACAACCTATCTAACAATAGACAACACAGACGACTGTCCAGAGGAGCTTTGATTTGGAATAGAGTGAAGAGAGAGTTGAAAAGCCAGCAGAGAAATGGGAGCCCTGAAGTTAAATCAAAACCAGGTCTATTAAAACACTAAGCCTACTCTCAGGGTTTTCTTTTGTTTAAGGTTACCTGAAGTGACAAAGTGCCAAAAGAAACCGTTTTGTTTTAGTCTGAAAAAAGCATATTAGTTAATAATGCAAAGCCCATCCTTGTTTTTACAGTAACTGCAACTGAGTAACTGAGATGATAAAATTCCCGTGCAGAGATTTAAAAATCTTTGTATTTCATAGATACAAAAATATAATAGGTATGATCCCCATTTGCCTTATAAAGAACTTATACTTTTTTTTTGTAAAATCTCTGCAGCAAATATAGCAACAATCCAGACTTTCCACTGAAGAGCAATGAACTTTGGGATTTTTTTAAAAATTATCTTTTTCTTCCTTAGCCATATCAGTCATTGAAAAATTTTCATAAAATCAGATCTTTGACTTACATGATGAAACTGACTTTGATTCCTGGAAAAACACATCTGGTTATATGGGTCTCTCTTCGTGAACAAAAATCCCACTATGTATTCTTTGTGGGTACAAGGGAGGGAGCTTATTAAATATAGGGTCAGGACATACATTTGAGGTATGCAAAGATGTAATGATTTTCTTTAGCTGCTAAAGGGCAAGCAGACTGGCACAGCCTGTATATTTTCTGTCCGTGAAACTAAGAATGGAATGACCAGTCTCATTCTGCACTTTTCTTGTATGTCAGTTGAAAGCATAATATTCTAACTTCTTCCAGCATTGAGATCAATCCTGAAATAATTTTATTCTTGCCATTCATTGATGATTAGTGCTGGGGGAAATTAGAGGGAAGAAAGACTGATGAATTTTGAAAAAAATTAAATTAGAGTGCTACTTAAGAAAATGAGACTGAAGATAAAAAACAAGTTTATGTAAGATATTTGCAGTTTCCATTTCAAACCTTTTCTTCTTTGTTTTCATAACTGCTCAGTGACCAGATCAGGGGCTCAGTTGTGATTGCCTTACATGAGCCAACAGAGAAACAAGGACATGCATGGCTTTTTGTATTCAAAGCAAAGTACTTTTTTTTAAGGACACTTAGGCTGCAGAACAGTCTGTCACAGAAACCTGGGCATGTCAGTTATACAAACAGGCTCAAAGAGAGATAAATCAAATGCATAGAGAATGGGCTCACTAGTGGCAATTAATAGTCCAAACCCAAAATTTGCCTTAAGGGGTCCCTACACTACTGATTAACCAAAGCTGGGAAGAACTATGCCAGTGAAGACATACTGTACTTGTCCTGGTTCTTAGACTGCAGTTTCACAACAGTTCAAGACAACATAAGCACTGCACTTCCTCCCGCCCTGGGCATGTATTCCAGCCCCGTCCCTTTATCCAGCTGGCCCAGGAAACTGATTCAATTGCAAACTAAGTGGTTTCAGCCAAGTCAGCTTCCTGATCTCATCACATAAGCACAGTTGCCTAATTTTTTTCTGTAATCTTCTGCTACTGACAGATTGATGGTGGTTTATGAAGCCTTACAAACCTCTGCTCAATCCCAGTACAGTGGGTTTAAAGCTACGTTTCTCACCCATATCCTCCAGGTAAGGGAACATGGGGAGGCAGTTGTGCTGGCTGGACCGCTGATTTTGTGATGACTACCCACATTCAAAAAACTAGTCTATACTTGCACAGGAGGAGTTATCTCACTTTCAGGGTGATGGGCAACCTGAAAAGTGGTCTGCTCCTACTGAATTGCAGCTGTGCAGTCTGAGCTGGTGATTCCTCCATGACGGCAGCCCTGTCACTGGTATTTAGAAATAACTCCCTGTATGGGCTCTGTAGACTTTCTGACCTGCTCACCATTTGTGAAAACTTAAACTTCCCTGGAGATGGCTGTTTTTCTACCAACAACTGTTCTACAACAACATCTGAAATACTTTTCTTCAAAGGTGCTGTTAAACTAACCCTTAATTTTATAAGCTCATCAGCTCAGTCTGTGGTAAGGTAACAAGACGATAAGAGCTCTTGGCACGTGCATGTGTGCAGCTGTGTAATCTTTCCCACTTTGCAACACTTATCTGACTTCAAGAGGAAGACATCAAAAATAAAGCATTGTGAATTATTTGCACAGCATACAGGCCTGGCTGTGCTATGTTTTAAAAACCCCTCTGGTTCAAGTGCCATGCATATTTCCAGTTACATACATTCATTTCTGAACTCCAGTGAGAATGGCAGTAGTGTCCTGAACCAACAAGAGCACTTATTCATGTTACCTTTAAGATTGCCACTATTCCCACTGAAGTCAATAGGGACACAAGGGTTAACTGTTTAAATTTAAACACATGTCTCAGAGCTTCTTGATTTCAGAACAAAAATTGTTCCTATTCCTAAATCCCTGGACTGTTAAGTAAAACTGTATAACTTTGTTTTCTGATTCTCTGAAGAGTGAGAATGCTGAAAGGGGGATGGCTGTGGAGGAAACTGAGAATTATCTGTGAAACTATAATACTACTAAACTAGCTATTACAGTGAAGGGAAGGAGGAAATAAAAAAAAGCCCACACTAAAACACACACACACTCACACGCTATTTCATATTCAAGATTTTCAGACGTTTAAATTTATCTTGAAATGTTGAAATGTTGAAATGTTGAAATGCTATTTCAGGTTATTATTTTTACCATAATCATGAAAAAGCTTTTTTCTTATTAAACATTAACAATATTAAAAAAAAAACCCAAAAACCAAAAAACAAACACCAGCAAAGACAAGAGGATTCAGATAACATTAAGTAATTAATAACTGAAAAGAATATTTCATCCTGGAATTTAAAATGTTTTCCATTTGACCTGAAATTTCAAATTAAATTTTCAGTTTGTGTTACGGAGTTCAGCTTCAGAGTTCTACCCCCTTGACCTGATGTAGTAGCAGTAGTAGTAGTATCTTTGTAGAGTATTTATTTTTCAACTTATAAACCATTTACAACTAAATTCTTTTAGATCCTCTGCTGAGTGATGGAGAGGAGGAGATAGAGAGGGAAAGTAGCTTTTGGTGGATGATGTTGTATCTTGTAATTTTTTTATTTTTTTTTTTATTTCAGCAAGCATTAAGGATCTTACATCTTCTATCCCTTTCAGCTTTTTTTCAGTTGTTTTCTCTACCTGGAGATATACTCCACATCAGTGGAACAGATGAAAAACTCTAGTGATTGCCTGACTTTGTTCCTATTGTCATCTTTGTTGATGTTATCTTGGTTTATGTGGGTCAGAAGGCAATCACCCTTGGCTCTCTCCCTGCTGCTGTCACTTACAGCACTGCATAGTGGATCCACGGTGTTACCAAGTTAGAACAATAGCAGTTTACACCCATTTATCACACAGACAGCTGAATACACATGGTTCAAAACATTAGAGAATCATCCTCGAAATCCTTCTGCTTAATAGCATTGTATTCTAGCTTCAATTGTTCTCTAGACAAAAAAAGTGCCATAATGCACCAGAGAGAAATGTGTCATTTTAGAGCACAACATAACACATAGAGCATTTGTGAAAGATGTCTCTGCCCATGGCAGGGGGGGTTGGACTAAATAATCTTTAAAGGTCCTTCTAACCCAAACCATTCTATGAGAACATAACTCTCATGACTGTGATCCTGGGGATTTTGTGTTTGTTTTCACAGTGAAGTGAGATTATTTAGGAATACCAAACAACAACAACAAAAAAATTCAGCTGGGTCAGAATCACACAGACAAGGTCTTCTGGCTTTGCGGGGCTGAGACTTCAAGGTCACTGCTGGGATTTTGGAAAGCTGATATAAAGGCTGGGGCAATGAATGGTCTCACTAGGACAGGTAAATGGTATAAGGTAGGAAGAAAGTGATGAGACTGTGAAGGGACCTCTGTTTTTCCCTATGAAAAATTTTCTCCCCCTCTGCCTTTGCTATGTGCAGTCAGCACTATCCAGAATGTAAGACAAAATCCTGGACACACTTCACTTAACAGCAGAACTACCATTGCCTTCTACAGGCCATGATTTCACACAGAAGCAGCAGTATGAAGTCCAGCTCAGAACGATTTGAAAGAATCTGAATCTCCTTTTAGAGGTCCCCTCTCCTTTTGCATTGAGTAATCAAAATAGGAAGTTTTAGAGCTGCTCAGCATAATTGTAAATACCCATCATTATAAATACCCACATAGTAAATCGCTGTAAAACACCAAATAGTAAATAGTAGTACCCTCCTTGTTCAGTATTAACCCATAGCCATCCTGGAGTACCAAACTCCATTGAAGGATTTTCATCTACAAACACCAAGCCTTGCTTTCAGTGTTTCTAATCAAAGGACAGATTACTCTGGATACAACATGTGCTGCAGTCACTTTTGTCCCAAGGGGGGGAAAAAAAAAAAAAGACAAGCACCAAAAAATCTATTTACTTAGTTTTGTAGCTGCCTGTGATCATTCATAACAAATTTGGTAGTGGGTTAGTGAAGTACATAATCAAATGTGATTTTAAATGATTACTCTATGGAATGTAGTTAAATGTGATTTTTAATGATTATTCTATAGAAACTGAACAATGATTAGTGTCTCAAAGGCTTAGAATATGTTGGATAAATAGTTCAAACCCTGATGTGCTAGCTGTTTCAAGTTGTTCAACTTTTTTTACGTCTCAAAAATTTGTTTTGAATTCATGGGTTTAATTTACATAATATCTACTCAAATCTTTAGCTTTTTGTTGGAGGGCGGGGGGGGATTGGGAAGGGTGGCAACTGGGCAGGCATGGACTGATTCCCTGTAGTCCAGAGAGGTCTAGGGTGAAAGATAGTGCATACCTTAAATTATAAACCTGTGTAGTTTTATCTTAAACAATAGTGACTGCAGAGTAGGTATTTTTCTAGTGGGATCCTGCAGGTCTTAGTCTTATGACAGCTGACATTTTTACAGTGTACCTTGATGATAACATTGTCATCTTAATGTCACCCAAACTGGACATATTTCAATACTCTGGGATTCAGTGCAGCCAACTCTGGGCATCTGAAAACAATGAATGCAGGCTATACTTGCCAAATGGAAGACTATATCCACCTTCACTTGTTTTTTAATTACTTTGGGGGGAGGCGCAGATGTTGAGTTCCTGTTTCCTAGGATAGTTAAGGGAACAAGAGACTCTAGCCTGACATGATCCTTCAGGTGGATAGTCAACCAAAAGCAGGTCACTTCCGAGTAGAGATAAGAATGTCAAATTACTCTTTATTTTGCAACAAAAGCACAAGTGCTGTATCAAGTCCCAAATACATTTAAAGATACTTATCCAAAATGCTCCAATAAGAACAACTAAAGAAGATATTTTCAGAGTTAAAAGTTATCTGGATGTTTAATTATTCTCCCAGGATACGGATTATGGATTTTCAAGAAATTTAAATGAATAGTTTGTTAACTTTGCAAAGCAGGATCTCCAACAGGAAAGACACACCCTGCAAATCTATGGTAACTGAAGTAATTATTTGGGATTCCCAGTAGGAGGCAAAGTTTTGTTCTGAATGAGGCAGAACCTCAGCCTGAGATGTCTTTCCCATTTTACACCGAACAATTTTACCACGAGGCTGTTTGGATATGGATGAGTCTTTTTTCCTGCATTGCTCTTTCCTTTCCCTTCCCAGGCTCTGCATTTCTTTGAAACTCTTACGTTACTGTGGGAAGTTCCCATTTCAACAAAGTGAAATTTCCCTCCTCGGGAAATTCTATCATCAGAAAATTCCCAATCACTTCTGCTACCCAAGAAATTAGCTCCTTAAGTACCACTGGGTGAGGCTTCTAAGTTCTCTATATTAATGAGAAACAGCTGTATCTCCTGTGAACTCTGAAAGGCATTTCTCAAAGGAGAAAGGAGAAGAGCCCTAAGATGCTGCAGCTGTTAATTGTAGTTCTGGGACTGGTGATAACATTCGTACAAATATGTTTTTTAAGAAGTTTTCAGCTAGGCTTTCCTTTCTTCCAAAGTAGGGTACTTAAGTCACCCAATCAGGAAAACAAAACAACAGTGTATTACTTAGGTCACCATTAGATCATGCTGTGGGCGTTTCACTAAGAATATAAAAATGTAATAAGTGCTTACTGAGCATTTCTGAATAGCAAACAAATCCATAAAAATCTGAAATTTAAATGGATCTTTAGATATTCTGCAAGCAGAAAAGGGAGTGAAATAAATCAAATACATTATTCAGCACAAAGTAGTCTCCCAAGTCCTTTTCTTTTTTCCCATTTTTTCTTTATCTAGCAAACTACAGAGCCAGACATTGCTTTCTGGGGATTTGATTAGTATGTGGAAGACATATTGTAAAAAAGCTTGTCCACTAGGGAAGCATTATCTTTTACTGGCAATCTGTGAATGCTACTGAAAAATGACCTTTTACTATCAAAATATTAATGTCTTCATCTCAAGAAAGAATTTCAAATCTAAACTGCACATGAAAATTGGATATAATTTTTCTTTGCACTCCATGGATATGGACGCTTCATAATGTCTGTATAATTCTCTGCTTTACATGCACCTTGTGCCATATTATATGATAACTGGAAGTTATTATATTTCATAAAGCTATTGTAGTATTTTTGTCATGTGGAATGAAAACTGTAGATTGCACATAATTTATATTATGTATGTAAAATCTTTCTTTAACAGACAAAAATGGATACTGGTCAACGACAATTAATGTCTACAGCAGAAATTGATATATGCTCTGTAGCTCTACTCACCCAACAAAAGACTAAAGTATAATGTTCTCAAAAAGTTCTTTACTCCCCCAGGTTATGGAACTTCTCTTCAGCCTGCAAGGGTGTCTGAACCTGCATCTGAAACAACAGTGGATCACCCAGCTTAGAGGTTTAACTATACTACTGTCATTCTCCCAATTCTAAAAGAAAGGCAGAATGAGCAATGATGTCTCCTTTGTGCTGCTCATGTCATCACAGAGCTTACATCACTTAATTTTAGGGAAAGAAGTACCTAAGTCCCACATTATCATTTACACTCTGCAGAAGGTACTACATTGCCAAGTATGTATGTCTCTCAGTCCCAGGACATTATTCCACCTAGGAGATCGGTAATGAGGAAAGAAAGAGAAAGGTAGTCCCAAGACATAGATCCAAATCCAGTGCCCAAATACTTAAATTGGTTCTTAAATCATAGGTTTAAATTTAGTTTCAATTTTTTTATAGTTGACCACAAATAAAAAACAAAATATTTGAAAGAAATGGTCAGATTATAGAAAGTGGAAAGACAGAATTACATTTCAGGCATGTGAGAATTAATACAAAATCTTTTTATATGGGTAAGAATTGAATTGGTTGGTCTATTTGGGATAGATTATTTCTTGCAGAATTTCTTAGAACCTACACTTTTAACAAGTGTGACTGTGATTCTTCCTCCCTTTAGTCATACTAGTTCAATCCTATTGAGTACTCAGGAAAGGACAAATTTCTTTAAAAAAAATAAGGATATTAATAAGCATTTAAAAATGCTCAAGTTGAATTATTTTCCTTAGGACTCTCTAGATCTTAGAACTTAGCTCAGGAGCTAAGGACAAGCTCTGAAATTCTTGCATAATTAAGATAATGGAATGGCTTGGTGATACCAGAAGGGACAGTCCCAGTCCTTTCCTCTTACCACCAACCTCAGACTGATACTGCTGCCTTTGATTCAAATCCAGTACTCAGTGAGCTGATTTAACTCACTAAACAAGCAGAAAAATTAATCCAAAAAGCAGTTGGTGACATTATTTTGATTTGGCTTAGTCAGCTCCTGTGAGAAAAGCATATGCTAGAATTTAATCTTGTGCTTCAGTCCTACTGATATCCACATGAATTCAAGAGTATGCATAAAATTCAGCAAAAGCGTTCTTTCATGAAACCAACAGGAATCATAAGGAATGAGCAGAATTCAGAAACTGGAACCTCTTCTCAGATATACTGAGAACAGAAGGCTTAAAATGGGTCTACATTTCTTTTACTTCCTCTCTCTGAAGATACCACTTCACTTTTACAGGGGAGATTTTCTTTTTAGAGATTTTAAAATTTAGATACGGGTCCGTATCTAAAACACTACACAGGCCAAAATGAAATCTCACAGAGAAGCATCTAATGCTGCATGGTTTAAATTATGTTATAAAGTGACTGCTGTGACCTAAGAATTCAGAAGTTAAAAGAAAGCATAACATTTTTAAGAATTTGCAATTAGCACTATTGCCTAAACCCCTCATTGTGGGAGTTAAAAAAACAGCATTAATATTAACACTCCTACAGTAACACTCTGCAGCATGTAGATTTTAGGTCAACTTCATTTTAGAAGGATAAATAATGTATTGAATGCCAAATCATTTTGTGGAAACATCCTGTAATGCAAATGCCTCTTAAAGGAAAAAAGAAATTCATGCTTAGAAATAACATAGAAAAATCTGTTTCTGGTAAGTTCTCAGGAACGACATCACAATTTATAATAGATTCCTTCCCTCATATAATTCCATGAAAACTTGCACTTTCTCTAGGCTGCAATGCACCTTCCACTAAGGGCTCTGATTTAACTGCGGCAGTAAAGGTATTAAAGACAATATTGTACGGTCAAGCTTTTTTGCCAAAGGTAACAAAATGTATTTTCCCATACTTCAAACACCAAAATTCACAGTCCAGGACTGTAGTATAAAATTCAGTGTCAAGGTGTGAACTGAAGAGATGATGTGCCAATAGACATATTACTTGTCTGTCCTATTTCTAGCAAAGAACAGGGAAGATCACTGAGGACATTAAAATCTTGAATTGACAGAATCAAAAATGCAGTGTAGTAAATGCAGAGCTCCAAGTTATTTCATTCCCTGGATTCTAAACCCCTCTGTTAGGATTCACTGGGACTATTTAGAGAGTCACATATAAGCACACGCATGTATTTGTTGTTTCACACCTCAGTCTGACTAATGAATGAAATAGCATTACTTTTAATAGGCATTTTCAAGTTACATTTAGAATGTTTTTTATGTTCTATTGAACCTTTTTCTAACTTCAGTACTGTGAACTTTCAGTATCTATAACTCTTATACATGATGTTAGGAGATGAAAAAGAGCTAAAATAAGTAACGGAATCATAGAATACCAGTTTGGAAGGGACCTCAAGGATCATCTGGTCCACCCTTTCTTGGCAAGAGCATGGTCTAGACAAGATGGCTTAGCACCCTTTCCAGTTGAGTCTTAAAAGTATCCAGTGATCGGGGATCCACTAGTTCCCTGGGGAGATTATTCCAATTGCTTATCATTTTCATTTTGAAAATTTTTCCTCTTTTGTCCAGTTGGAATCTCCCCTGGAGGAATTTGTACCTATTACCCCTTGTCTTTTCCGTATGACTCCTTGTAAAAAGGGAGTCTCCATCTTCTTTGTGGCCACCCTTTAAATACTGGAACATGGTGTTAAGGTCTCCCCTAAGCCACCTTTTCTCAAGGCTGAACAAACCCAGTTCTCTCAGCCTTTNCTAATGAATGAAATAGCATTACTTTTAATAGGCATTTTCAAGTTACATTTAGAATGTTTTTTATGTTCTATTGAACCTTTTTCTAACTTCAGTACTGTGAACTTTCAGTATCTATAACTCTTATACATGATGTTAGGAGATGAAAAAGAGCTAAAATAAGTAACGGAATCATAGAATACCAGTTTGGAAGGGACCTCAAGGATCATCTGGTCCACCCTTTCTTGGCAAGAGCATGGTCTAGACAAGATGGCTTAGCACCCTTTCCAGTTGAGTCTTAAAAGTATCCAGTGATCGGGGATCCACTAGTTCCCTGGGGAGATTATTCCAATTGCTTATCATTTTCATTTTGAAAATTTTTCCTCTTTTGTCCAGTTGGAATCTCCCCTGGAGGAATTTGTACCTATTACCCCTTGTCTTTTCCGTATGACTCCTTGTAAAAAGGGAGTCTCCATCTTCTTTGTGGCCACCCTTTAAATACTGGAACATGGTGTTAAGGTCTCCCCTAAGCCACCTTTTCTCAAGGCTGAACAAACCCAGTTCTCTCAGCCTTTTCTCATACAGCAGGCTCCCCAGTCCTTTGATGTGGCCCTTCTCTGGACCCTCTCTAGCCTGTCCACATCTTTTTTGCATAGTGGGGACCAAACCTGAACAGAGTATTCCACGTGTGTCCTGGCAATTACTGAGTAGAGTAGGATAACGACTTCTTTATCTCTGCTGGTGATGCCCTTGTTGATGCAACCCAGCATCCTGCTGGCTTTCTTTGCCACAGCAGCACAATGTTAACTCATACTGAGCTTGTTGCCCACCAGGACCCCCAAGTCCCTTTCCACAGAGCTGCTCCCCAGCCAGGTAGATCCCAGCCTGTGCTGCGCTCCTAGATTACATTTTCCCAGCTGCAAGATCTTACACTTGTCTTTGTTGAACTTCATAAGGTTCTTGTTAGCCCACTCTTCCAGCCTATCCAGGTCTTCCTGCAGGGTGGCTCTCCCTTCCAAAGTGTCTACTTCCCCACTTAGTTTGGTGTCATCAGCAAACTTTGTCAGGGTATGCTTCATCCCATCATCCAGATCACTTATGAAGATATTAGATACCGTTGGGCCCAGTATCAATCCCTGGGGGAACCCATTTGTGACAGGTTGCAGGTTTGAAAAGGAGCTATTGATCACCACCCTCCGAGTGTGGCCTGTCAGCTAGTTCCCCACCCACCACATAAACCACTTGTCTGGACCACAATATGTCACTTTCTCTAGGAGGAGGTTGCGGGGAACTGTGTCGAAGGCCTTGGAGAAATCCAGGTATACAATGTCCACTGCTTGCCCCACATCAACCAAGCAGGTTAATTTGTTATAGAAGGCGATCTGGCTTGTCAGGCATGATTTAGCCTGAGTGAATACATGCTGTTTTTTCCCCAATCACATAGGATTAAACATTAACACCCCTTTGTCTCTTTTTCATGAATCACTGGAACAAATAGTTTGGATTTCAATAACATTAAGAAGTTCTTGACACCTTCCGCTTTACAGAGTGTTAGGCACAACAAAACAGCACTCATAATGGAGGGAAGTTAGACAAACCATAAATGGCAAGCACTGTTTGATTGCAAAATATACATCGATACAGAATAAAACCATCTACAAAAGGCGGGGGGGGGGGGGGGG